>JBBBDQ010000820.1:2767500-2820000 GCA_037127315.1 Ascarosepion bandense | reverse complement strand
GACAAGTGACGAGAAAATCTAGTCTTAATGGTGGAGTTTTAATTGATACAAGACGTAGAGTATAACGAAAAAAAACAACTTGAAAAATATTTTAAATAATGAAGGCAAAATAGAGGTGCATTCTTATACAAGTGAATATGTAAGAAAAACGATAGAGAAAGACAGAAACAATCCAGGTTACACCGCAAAGACGACAGAATTTGGTAGTGGACAGGAAATTGATAAAAGTTGATAGAAACCTAAACAGCAAAAACTACATTGGTTTACAACGGTCAAATAATCTGCAAGATTAGGAAGCTGAAGAGATTCTTCAGCATGATGGTGCTTTTTGCCAAACATCACGTGCAACGAAAACGCATCTTGTGGATAAAGATGCTCTGTTTTTGGAAGACAAGCCAGCACAAAGTCCTTATCTCAATATAACTGAATTATTGTAAACAGAACTAAAGAAAGAAATGCCCAAGCGAAAACTAAACCATCTCCAAGAGCTTAGGAATTGCTGCCAGGAAGAATAAGAAAAGAATCCTAACGAGAATATTTTGACCTTGTCCAATTCAATGACATATGGAATTGCGGCAATTATTCAGAGCCAAAGATGGCAAATTTAATTTCTAACTCTATAAGTTGATATTTTGTACTTTTTGTATGAATAATGATATTCTTCTCTTCTTTTTTCATGACGTAGGCGATCATGGCCTCCCACGTCTGCCTATCTCTGGTGGCTCTTAGCACGCTTTCTCCTGTTACATCACACAACCCTCGTTCTGTCATCCACCTGATCAGGCCCTTCAAATATGTTATCCGCTGATTTCCCCTGCCTCTTTTCCCTCTATCTGATCTGTTAGTATCAGGTTCTCCAAGCCCTCCTTCCTCATTGCATGTCCTAGGAAATGTAGCAGTCTCTTCCTGGTGCTCAGTATTAATTTCCTTTTCGTTTTTATCTTTTCCAAAACCTCATCACATGATCAATTCATTATATCCACAGCATCCTTCTGTAGAACCACATTTCAATTGCTTCATGTTTTTCCTTTATCTTTGATGAGATTGTCCAGCATTCACTACCATATTGAAGAACTGACATCACATAGCAATAAAAGAAATCTCTTTTAAATCAAGAAAAGAACTGGAAGATTAAATTTCCGCTGATTGCTCTATATTCTTGCATGGGAATATTTTTCAGCATCACTAAGCTTCAGATGGCCACTCATTGGCCATACAGCATTGACAATAGTGCTGTAACTTATTTTCTATCCCTAAAAGAACATACAGTATGTCCATAAAATTCGTGTTCAGTTTATTTGCTTTTGTGATAGAAATAACTTGTTAAAAGGATTACAAAGAAGTAAATTTATATTTTTTTTAATCATATCACCCCAAGCAAGGCGGTAATGCCACTGATCTGCAGGGTCCTACATAAGAGTAAAAAGATTAGAAGAAGAAGAAGACGAACCAGTGATGAGAAGGACGAACGAGTTAGAAAAGAGCAAGAGAAGGAAAGGAATACAGGTGTGATGACAGTTGCAAAGGTATAGAGAAAGGAAAGGATATATAGGGCGGTGAGGAAAGAACTAGGGTCAAGTAGTTAAGAGATGAGTATTGATGAGTATTGACCTTGCATTTAAATTCCTGGAAGCGAGTTTCACAGGCGGGAAGTGTGAGAAAAGAAGCTGCATGAGTAGAACTGTCGTCTTCATTTGGTTGATCTAACTGTGAATTGGTGAGACCCAGTTGCCAGTCTGGTTGCACGAGGAAACGCCTGTGGCAGGGCACCAGTGACTTAAGTTCGTTGGGGCAGAAGCCATGGAAGTATTTATAAAACAGACAGAGGGAAGCCACATCTCGTCGTTGGGAAAGTGGCTGGAGTCGAGCCGCCAAGTCGGTACCTATCACATTACTGATTCTCCTTTAGAGCCTGTCAAGAATACTGAGATGAACAGCGGGGGCACCTGACCATATATGGCAGCAGTACTCCATGCACGGACGAATGGTTGATTTTTATATATGCAGGATGGTTTCAGGTTTTATTGTAATTGATTCAACACTTTCGTTGCTGATACATGGCTTTCCAGACTGTGATTTATCATGGACAGAGCCTGTATCTTTAAATATTTTCATACATTTAGCAATGGTGTTCCTATGAGGTGGTTCTTCATTGTATTCAATTCTAAACTTTCTTTATATAATAATAGTAGATTTCAGTCCAGCCAAATAAAGGACACATTTTATGTTTTTCCTCAGATGAAGCCATGGATCAAATTGATTCTAAAAAAAAGAAAATATTTTTTTTACTTATCTAAAGATTGTTGCAAATTTTGTGGTAAAAAAATATTCAATAACTATACTTAAAACTAGGTACATTAAACGAGTTACATTAAACTTTATGAAACATTTTACAGATTATTTCTATCACAACTACAAATAAAGTTATAAATTTTTTAAAGTGCACAGGAACTTTATGGACACCCTATAGAATATACATAAGAATATACATATATACATATAGAAGAAAAACAGACTGCTAATCATTCTTGAATTGGGAAGTAAAATTAACAAAAGTAATTAATTTATACGGTAAAACAGATTTCTTTTCTGCGAGTGCATATATTAAGCTCATTAACAGTTATCGGATTGATTTATATCACAATTTACTAAACGTCTTATTACCCTTTTGCTTCGTTCTTTTGTTACTTTGCGTGTAAACCATGCTTTGTCATCACCTCGGTCAGTGTGTTATCCTATTTGATTGCGAAAATTGATCTACAGTAGCTTGCCTGCCGCTGGCCACAAAAGGTAAGAAAACATATACCAAAGGCGGTGTTTCGTTTTAGGAAAATGGAGGGCAAAGAAAGAAAGAGAAAACAACGAAGGCGATAACACTCACGTGTTTACTAATGTCTGATTCAACGAAATAGAAAACCATGTAAATTTTTCATCTTTATCATTTTACATATAATATATTTTACAATAATGATCTGCATTCACATATGTGTTTGGTATTTTAAATAGTCTTAATGCAACTAGAAACAAATATTTATGGCGGGACTAGGGGTATTCCTACGTTTATTGTATGGTCTTGGAACTCGCAAGGACTTTATTCAATCATTCACTTAAGAAATAAGATTCTTTGAAAAAAATCAGAAAACCGGAAAATTTTCACAGGTACAGCTAGTCAAAATTATTTGTAATCACACAATGTCTCAATTACACACACACACACACACACACACACACACATATATATATATATATATATATATATATAATCATTTCACCCCAAGCAAGGCATTCCACTGTCACTGTTGCGCTTGGGGTTACATAGGGGAAAGTAAATAGAAAGAGTGGTTAGATATCGGAAATGTCAGAAGATACATTTATTAATAATAACAAATCATGTTTTTTCGACATGTGACGATACTTACGCATCTGCTTAAACTACATTAATTTTTTGTTTCGTAAAATTAATAAATAAAAATGGCATTACTTTTGACTAACCCTATATATATATATATATATATATATATATATATATATATATATATATATTTATAATGATTCTTTAATCACTTAATAATTAGGTGCCAAAATATGTAGACTGTGCCAGGAAGAAAAGTTAGAGATTATGCTATTCCCAAACAAAAATGAACTACTGAATGAAAGAACGGAAATTATGACGAAGTGTAACCTATTAGGTTCATACAAACATGGATGAAAACGTCATAATTCCTTGTATTTTAAAAATTGCGCGTAAAAAATTCCCTGCCACGAGAGCTTTCAAAAAAAAAAAGAAAAAAAAAGAAAAAGGGAAACGGTAAAATCAGTTATTGAAAATCGCCTGAAGACACGACACGAAACCTACGTCGGGTAATAACTCGTTTACGAATGGATTGAGTAAAGCACTACGTCTCCTTGGTCTCACACTTTCAGCGGACCTCAAGTGGAATGACTATATCGAATCCATTGCTAAATCCGCTGCTATGAAAGTCGATGCAGGGCCCGGAAGTTTTTTCCGTCTGAATCTATCCTTCACATTTATAAATCTACTATCCGCCCGTGCATTGAATACTGTGGCCATATCTAGTCGGGTGATCCTGCTATTCTCGTTGGGCTTCTCGACAAGGTACAGCGGAGGGTCTGTAATGTGATAGGTACCGACTTAGCAGACCGCCTGCAGTCTCTCACTCACCGGCGCGACGTGGCTTCCCTGTGTCTCTTCGATAAATACTTTCACGGTTTCTGCTCCGATGAACTTAGATCACTGGTGCCCCCTAGGCTCGAATTTGCACGAGATACTAGATTAGCAACTAGATCCCATCCTTTTACAGTGAAACCGATAAAATGCAACCGCAACTTCTACTCCAACAGTTTCTTTTAAACTCCTGGTGATTGTAGCCGTCGGGGAAGCAGTCATGTGGAAGGAAATTCCACAGTCGGGAAGTGCGAGAAAAGAAACTGTTGGAGTAGAAGTTGCGGTTGCATTTTATCGGTTTCACTGTAAAAGGGTAGGATCTAGTTGCTAATCTTTCATTCAGTAGTTCATTTTTGTTTGGGAATAGCATAATCTCTAACTTTTCTTCCTGGCACAGTCTACATATTTTGCCACCTAATTATTAAGTGATTAAAGAATCATTATATATATATATATATATATATATATATATATATATATAGGGTTAGTCAAAAGTAATGCTATTTTTATTTATTAATTTTACGAAACAAAAAATTAATGTAGTTTAAGCAGATGCGTAAGTATCGTCACATGTCGAAAAAACATGATTTGTTATTATTAATAAACTATTTAAAATTTTCACAATGCTCTATTTCAATACAACGCTAAACCCGATGTTCTGACGAGTTCTATATAAAAGTTCCAACAGTTCGGACCATTCCAGACAAATCCCGTCATTCCACGTATATTAGGCCTTTTCGTTTCTATTCTATTGTCGAAAAGGAAATTTCATTCGAATAGACTCTTTCCAAGAACCGATAAAAAGATGCTACAACGACCATTATTATCTTAACCTCTTCAAGTCTCAGCTCAAACGTTTTCTATTTCCAACAACTATATTCAGTAATTCACTATCTTGAGTGGCGTTTCCATCTTGTTTTAGTTGAACAACGTAAAAAACTATGAAAGCTGAATTCGGCTGACAAAGAACACCCCACGTCATCCGATTAAACTCAGCTCGAAATTGAGATTTAACCATAATCAAACACATCAGCAATAGTTAATATTAAGCCATCTTTAACTCCTGTACATTGTTATTATTCAATAAAAAGGTAATAAAAAAGAGGGCGTTGCCTTTTGGCTCATCCTGCATCTCGGCAAAATATTCATGATATATATATATATATATATATATATATATATATATATATATATCGTTTATTCAGGTATATCGCCTGAGGAAGAAGTGTCGACACCGGGATAGCGTAATCAGCAGATATTCCCAACTTTATATATATATATATATATATATATATATATATATATATATATATATATGTGAATATTTGTTTGCTAGTTATGGGACAATGTCAGAAAATGTCACTTTATTAATAATAACACACACACACACACACACACACACACATATATATATATAGTTGTATATTATAATATATATATATATATATATATATATATAATATCACACACACACACATATATATATATATATGTATATATGAATAATTTGAAACTGCTTTTCAAAGTATTATTAAGGTGACCATTTTTTTTTTATTTTGTCCAAGAACTAGTTGTCAGAATTTAATGAAATTTTTTGCAATATAATGGGATTAGATGTATACGCCGGTTTTTAAAAAAACTGTATTATTCTGTGCAAATGAAAATTAACGATGGCCATTTCCAATATTAACACGATATAGTAGTGTTCCACATTATAAACGAGTGTCATTATAATAGTGCAATTATGGGTCACAGATTTGACTTGACCCCTTCTCAAAAAGATATTATCACATTTGAACGTTCAAAAGGCTATTCTTTTTTTTTTTTAATCATTTCACCCCGAGCAAGGCGGAAACGCCACTGATGTGCAGGGGGTTGCATAAATGTAAAAAGATTAATTAGAAAAGAGTGAGGAGTACAAACTAGTTAGAAAGGAACAACAGAAAGCTGAGAAAGCAGGTGCGATGACAGATACATAGGTGGAGAGAAAGGGAAGGTTATACAGGGGTGGGGAGAGAGCTAGAGTCCAGTGGTTAGTAGATGAGTATTGACTTTGCATTTAAATTTCTGGAGGTTGTAGCCGTCAGGAAAGCAAGAATACGGGAGCGAGTTCCATAGGCGGGAAGTGCGAGAGAGGAAGCTGCAAGAGTAGAATTGTCGTCTGCATTTGGCTAACCTGACTGTGAATGGGTGGGACCCAGTTGCCAGTCTGGTTGCACGAGTAAATACCTCATTAAAAATATAAAAAATAATTGGAAATATCAAATTGTGAAAAGATTCATTGCAGTTTCTACGAATATACGCAAAAGACGATAAGAGTTACTAGATGGTTGTTTCCTGATGTTTTTTGTTACGAATGAAGCTTGAACCTGTAAATAACCCGGGCCTGACCAGTGGGGCACTTTTCAGAAATATTGGAGAAGTCACATCTCCAGAAGTACTTACTATTGTCTCATAAAAAAAGTCGGGACATTAGTGATAAAAAGTCGGGACATTAGTGATAACAGTGACAAAGCCTCAATGACGAAAGGACACATACAAATGCGTTTGAAATCGTCAAAGGAGCATATGAAGGTTGATTTCTCGAAACTTCTCTTGACACATGAATATTGTGCAATACTTGATGAATATTGTGCAATACTTGATGGCCCTGATGGTTGGAGAAAAGAGTGGTCAAGAAATGGACGATGTTTGTCATCACCGCTTGACGCATCAACAAAGGGAATGAAGTATTATTGTTTTTGTCTGGTATTATTGGAGGTCTCATGGTTGGTTTGTGGAGAGTGCCTGACAGTCGGGAAATCATCGCAGATGCTCATATAACTTTCCTCAAATAGCACCAGGAATTTTGGCTAGAACAGCGAAGAAACACCTTCAGGAGGATCATGTTATTTATGCAAGATAATTACTTTTTCGCATTCAGCGCATAAAACTACGGAATTACCTGCAGAAATTCCACTTCTGTGGACCTTGGAAGATAAAATGGTCAGTCAATTCTCCAGACTTTAACCCTTTTGAAAACTTGTAAAGCATTCTGAAGCGACGTGTTCATGAAAATGGACGCCAATTTAGAAGCAAGGATGACTTATGGCAACAAAAATAGGCTAAACTTTCGCCCGGTTCACACTCCACCCACGTCTATTGAACAGGTGAAGAGGCTCATCCCTTGTTTCCTGTTTAGGATGCGGTTTCCGGTTTTCTCTTTTCCAATCTTTTCACTCTTTTCGTTTTTTTTTCAATTGGAGTAGATAGACTAAACTATCGCCCGGTTCACACTCCACCCACGTCTATTGAACAGGTGAAGAGGATCATCCCTTGTTCTCTGTTTAGGATGTGGTTTCCGGTTTTATCTTTTCCAATCTTTTCACTCTTTTCGTTTTTTTTTCAATTGGAGTAGATAGACTAAACTATCGCCCGGTTCACACTCCACCCACGTCTATTGAACAGGTGAAGAGGCTCATCCCTTGTTTCCTGTTTAGGATGTGGTTTCCGATTTTTCTCTTTTCCAATCTTTTTACCCTTACGTAGCCCCTTGCGCATCAGTGGCGTTATCGCCTTGCCTAGGGTGATATGATTAAAAAAAAAAATATATCCAACGTATCACGTGGAATTACATCGGAGGAGATCCATAAACTGTCAGCGCAATTTCCGTAATATTTTTTAAAAAGTAACACACATCTCATATTAATAAAATCCACTATCCTTTTTTTTTTTCATCTTTGTTTACTTTTTTTGTTTCTATTTAATTTCATCTTAATTATGGTATGCATCCATAAAAATCTGTAAATGAAACAATTAAAGGGACAATGTTTTTTATTACACCTCGCTAATAATTTGATACACTAATCATTTAAGTAAATTAGGTAAATGACCCTAACTTCTGTTCCTTTAACTAGAACATTGCAATTTTTAAGGAGTAGGTGTATATACATGTTGTCATAATTATCTAATAATTTTGTTAAATTCCAACCAGTACCTTTTGGATAGCATGGAAAAGTGTCATCTCATTAATAATCGGAAACGCAGTGTATGTATATATTTGTACACATGGTAGATGAATATATGCGTTTGTGCGTGTGTGTGTGAGTGAGTGTAAATTCTACAAACATTTATAAACCGTAACTGATAAATAAATTATAATAAACTTCTATAAATAGATATCAATATTTCCTTATATATTTATATAAGTACATTACTTTATATATATATATATATATATATATATATATATATATATATATATGCCTATTTTATATTTGGACAGCAAAGAAACACACACACACACACACACACACACACACATATACATATATATATATATATATATATATATACAGGTATATATATATATATGTGTGCCTATTGTATATTTAGACAGCAAAGAAACACACACGCACACACACGCACACACACATATATATATATATATATATATATATATTGTTTCCACTTATATATTGTTTTGTCTTTGATGTGTTCGACCTGTCTGTGCCACTTGTTTTACGCGCATTTTCTTTCCTCTCGACCAGTTTTCAAACACGGCTCAAAGACGTCATATTTCTGTCTCTTACTCTCCGAAAAACAGGCATAGAAATCTCCAGAGATACATTATATGAATCCATGTTGGCATATAAGATGGGGCGTAAGTTTGGATGCTCGTCTGCGCATGTGCACATGATTATTCAAGAAGAAGGAAGTTTTCTTTCTTTCTATCATTTTCTTATCAAAGAGGCAAAAACATACTTGTTTAATCATTTCACCCCAAGCCAAGCAATAAAGCCAACAGGTCGCAAAGAGTTACTGAGTTTAAAAGAATATGAGAAAAAGGAGAATATTATTAAGGGACAACGATAAAAGAAGACAAATTAAAATGAATAAGATTGAAATTGCATTTAAATTTTTGAAGATTAAAGCTGATTGGAAAGTCCCAAAGTTCAGCAAGCGAGAAATACGAGAGAATAATTTGGCATAGAGCTTATGATTAATTTTAGCTATTTCAATAGTAAAATGATGAGACTATCTGTCAGTCTTGTACTGTGTTTAAATTAGTCACGTCAGTTTGGTAAGAGGGTAGCTCATTAGAACAATTACCATGAAAATAGTTATAGAAAAGTCACAAGGAATCGACATTATGGCGGTGACAAAGTGACTGACACCGAAATACCAGATCAGAGAGCATATTTTTCTTTTAATTTTATCAATAATCTATGAAGGCATAGCAGAAGAGCCTTTCAAATTGATTCTTTTGTGGGCATCGAAGTGCTGAAATAGAAAGAAAGAAAGAAAGAAAGAATAAAAGAAAACAAGAAAGAAAGCAAGAAAGAAAGAAAACAAGAAAAAAGAAAACAAAATAGAAAGAAAGAAAGAAAGAAAGAAAGAAAGAGAGAAAACAAGAAAGAATGAAAGAAAGAAAGAAAACAAGAACAAAAAAGAAAGAAAACAAGAAAAAAGAAAACAAGCAAACAAGAAAAAAGAAAAAGAAAGAAAACAAGAAAAACAAGAAAAAAGAAAGAAAATAAGAAAACAAAAAACAAGAAAGAAAGAAAGAAAACAAAAAAGAAAGAAAACAAGAAAACTGGAATATGATCAGGAAACTGTATACCATATGAATTAAAACTAAGGAGAATCTATCATTTTCACCAAGGAATCAAATTTCTAAATATCTCGTTGCCACCTATGTTGTACGAAGCGGAGACTAAATGAAGAAAGATTAGAATTTCATTTGTGGGTGGAGTGTTCTTTGTCGAGCGAATACAGCTTTTGTAATGTTTTACACCGTTGTTCAACTAATACAATGCGGAAAAACCACTCAAGAAGGAGAATTAATTAATGGAATTCTTAAAAATAGAAAACCTTTGAGCTGAGGCTTGAAGAGGTTAAGAAAATAGTGATGGAAGAAGCAACAGATGGATAGAGAGATCTGTGAGTAAATAGCTGGACAGACTGGCCTCTACAGCCTTGGTTGGCATGCAGTCTAAGAAAAGGAAAATTCTGAATTTAATCAACCTACGGCCTTGTAACTCTTGCGTCCTTATCTTCTGATTTTCGGAATGAGGTAACCTTAAAATCCCCGTTGCTAAAGGAACTGACAAGTAACTGTACTATTCTATCTTGAATCTCACAATTAACCACACTTGTGAGATAGATGAGACCGGTGGCTACAGCGGCACAAAATATATTAAACAAATTCAACCAACCAAACTAATCTCAGAAGTACTTATTCATATTAAAATGAGCAATAATATGTTTTATCTGTATTTATGTGCATACAATTACATTCAAGATATTTAGATTTCGACATAAATATTGTGAATTCGTTACTACGATAATTTGGTTGGTGTAGATTTTACAATGCCAAGGCTCAATGTAAAACCAAGAAATCAGAATCATCATGGGAGATTTGAATGTCAAAGTAGGCAAGGTGAGGGAAGATATGACAACTAGCAGCTTTGGTTTAGAAATCTGCAACGAACGAGTAGAAAAATGGGTCCAATGGTGCACAGCAAATGACCAGCTAATAACTAACATCTGGTTTCAAGAACACCTACGACGTCTATTAACATGGAAAAGCCCAAAAGGCGAAACGAAAAACCAGATAGACTACATGACCATAGACAGGAGATTCAGAAATGCAGTGGTTCAAAGCAAAGCCTATCCAGGCGCCGACTGTGGAAGTGACCACGTACCAGTCATCTGCAAAGTAAAGGTAAAACTCCGGAGATTGAAAATGCTTAGTGCAGCACCAAAACTGAAATACATTACGCTTCAAGCTACAGAAAGAATACACTAACAGCGTGAAAACCAAATACGAAGAACAAATTGGAAAAGGACACTTCAAATGGGACTCACTAAAGGAAGCAATAGTGACATCAGCCAACAACATTACCCCAAAGGAAATTAGGAGCAAAAAAAAAAAACGAGTGGATGACTGAAAAGATTCTGGACATGATGCAAATGAGGCAGGAAATGATATCAAGACATGGAATGGAGTACAGGGAAATACATAAAGAAATAAGGAGAAAATGGAGACAGGCTAAAGAGGAATGGCTCAATAACAAATGTGCAGAAGTAGAAACAGTGAGCAGGCATAATAAAGCAGGCAGGCATAAAAAAAAAATAAAAGTTCTGACAGGATAAGAACCTGCTCTTTAACAGGATGTATAAAATCCAAAGATGGAACAATCATTTTGGAGAAAGAGGAAATATTCCAACGATGGGAAGAAAATATTAAAGATTTTTTTCACGACAAGAGAGAGCAACCAATAATACACAAAGATGCAGACGTCCGGAAATATTTAAGTCTGAAGTGGAATCTGCAATAGCCAAACTGAATAGAAACAAAGCAGCTGGACCAGACGGCATAGTCATAAAGCTGCTGATAGCCCTGGAAGAATTTGGTATAGAAAAAAGTACAGAAATAATAAATGAAATTTTTAATAGTGGAGTTATACCAGATGATCTCAGGAAGTCAATCTTCATAGCACTACCTAAGAAACCAGGAGCCAGCGAGTGAGAACTCCACAAAACCATCATTTTAATGAGCCATATAACAAAACTGATCGTCCGAATCCTGATGAACAGAGCGAGAAGCAGAATCAGGCCAGAGATAGGACAAAAACAATGTGGTTTCTTTAAAAACACGGGAACAAGGAATGACATATTTATGATTAGGATGCCCTCTGAAAGGGCAATACAAATGAAGAAGGGCTTATACTTGTACTTTATTGATTATGCAAAGGCGTTTGACAAAAAACACCACAAAGAATTGATGGAGATGCTCGGCAGCCTTGACATATTTGGGAAAGACTTAAGAGTAATCATGAACCTTTACTGGCAGTAAACCGCTTGTATACGGACAGGTAACGAATTAAGCAGATATACAAAGATGGAAAGGGGCGGAAGACAAGGATGTGTCTTTTCACCGGATCTGTTCAACTTGTACAGCGAGAATATTTTGAGGACCCTAGAAGTTATGCCTGGGTTTGTCATCGAAGGCCACAATTTAAACAACCTAAGGTATACAGATGATACAGTGCTGATAGCGGACACAGAAAGGAAACTACAAGACCTCCTACAGAAGGTAGCTGAAGAGAGTAACAAGAAAGGACTAGAAATAAACTGCAAGAAAACCGAATGCTTGGTCATCAGTAAAAAGGGCAGCCCAATATGCCAAATACAGGTCGGGATACTAAAATCAAGCAGGTACAAAAATTTAAACACCTGGGAAGTGTTATAACAGGAGACTGAAAGCGTGATAGAGATTCGAATGCGAATTGGCATGGCGAAAGAAGCATTCCAGAAGTTGAGTAAAGTATTAAGAAACAGGACAATTTCGCTAAAAACAAAGAAGAGAGTACTGGATTGCTATGTGTTGTCAGTTCGTCAATATGGCAGTGAATGCTGGACAATATCGTCAAAGATGAAGGAAAAACTGGAAGCAACTGAAAAGTGGTTCTACAGAAGGATTCTGCGAACATCATGGATCCAGTATGTGAGCAATGATGAAGTTTTGGAAATAATGGAAACGAAAAGGAAATTAATACTGAGCATCAGGAAAAGACAGCTAAAGTTCCTGGACATACAATGAGGAAGGAAGGCTTGGAGGACCTGATACTAACAGGCCAGATAGAGGGAAAAAGAGACAGGGGAAAGCAGCGGATAACATATTTGAAGGACTTAATCAGGTGGATGATGGAACGAGGGTTGCATGGTGCAACAGGAGAAGGTCTACTAATAGCCACCAAGGATAAGGAAACGTGGAAAGCCATGATCGCCTACGTCAAAAAAGGACAGGGCAGATAGAAGAAGAAGAAGAAGAAGAAGAAGAAGAAGATTTTTGACATGAATTGTAATTGCGCTGAGCGACGCAAATGTGATTTAAGATTTGAAAAAAATGGGGGTTGTTTGAAATATCAAGCAGGTGTAAAAAAAAAATGTTAGATTTAGAATATTTGTTATGTCTGGCCGGAGTCAGGAAAGGTCAGACACCAGATAGAATTGCATCGGGAGGCAGCTGTCAGTAGAGTGGAAGTGACGTCAAGCTGACAGTTGGAAATTTTAGTAGTAATTGTCAGTTTGATTCTAGAGTTTGATTTTAACCATCGAGGAGAACGGTTGTTCTTGGTCGGACTTAGCCGACAGTTTTCCCCGTTGCGCGGGGTGCTGACAACTCAGACCAAAGAACCTCTTCACCCACGGCATGTCACCAAAGATGACTTTGTTTAAAAAATAAAAATATGATATGGTCACATTTTATTTTGCATATTGTTTTCATTTGAATCAGTTTATTATTGCTGACGGGAATAACGAAGAAGAAGAGGTTTTATATTTGCGTCAACGACGGACCTAAAGGAGACTACCACCACCTTTAAATTTGTTGTTTTTCATTGTTTTTTTAACTTATTTTCAGCGCAGTCTTATCGGTTAATACATAAAGTTTCCGATTATCAAGAAAAATCTGTAAAAAATTCAATATTTAAACAATTTTAGTGGGGGGGGGGGGGGCTCAGTTTCTCATACAACGTTATAGTAAATCAGTCCTCCATTTTGGAAACACTAGCGTTGGGGTCGCTTTGTTTTGGTTTTTTGGGACGAGTTGTTGCTCTTGTTTTTGTCTGTTTCAAGTTTTCTTTAGTTCTTGCGATGGCATCTTCCTCGGAAACTCCAAGAATGGCATTATTAAAAGATTTCGCAAAGGATTCAGTTGTTGAATATGCGCAAGCAAAAAAGTTAATTGCACAGGATCGATTTACTATAGGGTTGTATAAAAAACTGAGCCCCCCCTCCCTATAATTGTTAAATGTTGAAATTTTACAAATTTTTTTGTCAATCGGAAAGTTTAAGATTTAATCGATAAGATTTCACTGAAAAAAGTAAAAAAATAATTGTTAATCAACCAATTTACAGGTGGTGGTAATGTCGTACCGGCGAATGGATCCAAAATGGAGGATCGATTTACTTATAACGTTGTATGAAAAACTGAGCCCTCCCTGAAATTGTTGAAATATTGAAATGTTTCCATTTTTTTTTTTTAATCGGAAAGTTTAGGGTGTAATCGATATGATTGCACTGTAAAAAGTAAAAACGAAATGAAAAACAACAAATTTAAAGGTGGTTGTAGTCTCCTTTAGGTCCTCCGCGTCGACATTTTTATAAAGAAGAAAACTGTGAAATTTGGTCTCGTGAAAGTCGGGTTGAAATTGTTCGAAATGATTTTTGAAGTTGGTTATGTGAAGAAGTTCATCGTTTTCGCCGACGACGAAGAAAACGGAGAGAAAAAACGTGAAAATTGTCCTACTTGAATGTCGGGATGAAAGTTAATCCCCGACAAAATGATATAGGAGTTGAAAAGTTTTGAAGTTTTAATAATCGTCGCCGTTGCAATCATCGTTGCAATCATAAGCTCTATGCCAATATATTTTTTCGTATTTCTCGCTTGCTGAACTTTGGGACTTTCCAATCAGCTTTAATCTTCAAAAATTTAAATGCAATTTCAATCTTATTCATTTTAATTTGTCTTCTTTTATCGTTGTCCCTTAATAATATTCTCCTTTTTCTCATATTCTTTTAAACTCAGTAACTCTTTGCGACCTGTTGGCTTTATTGCTTGGCTTGGGGTGAAATGATTAAACAAGTATGTTTTTGCCTCTTTGATAAGAAAATGATAGAAAGAAAGAAAACTTCCTTCTTCTTGAATAATCATGTGCACATGCGCAGACGAGCATCCAAACTTACGCCCCATCTTATATGCCAACATGGATTCATATAATGTATCTCTGGAGATTTCTATGCCTGTTTTTCGGAGAGTAAGAGACAGAAATATGACGTCTTTGAGCTGTGTTTGAAGTTGGTTATGTGAAGAAGTTCATTGTTTTTGCCGACGACGAAGAAAACGGAGAGAAAAAACGTGAAAATTGTCCTACTTGAATGTCGGGATGAAAGTTAATCCCCGACAAAATGATATAGGAGTTGAAAAGTTTTGAAGTTTTAATAATCGTCGCCGTTGCAATCATCGTGAGAGATTCCGAAATCCCAGCAGTTTAACATTCGCCAAGCATCGTGGGTCCTAGCATTGTTTTCTCTCCCAGAAATATAATGCCCGCCGAAGAAATATATCTACTCAGCGGTAGTATATAACATAGAGGCTGATATGCCACTAAACAAAACCAACCAACTGAACAACTAGCTAACAACCGCGAACAGAATAACTCTAAACACCACATTTGCAGTCTACAGGACGGGCGTTCTTAGCACACTGCTTTTACAAGGCCTGAAACCACGTCTTTAGGCAAAAGAAGCTTTCCATCTTCGAAACAAGAGATGCATTCTGTCGTGACCAACATCAAACATTTCATGCTGCCTATATTCTTTTTGCATAATATCAACGCTTACAGTATTTACATTATTCGTATTATTGTCCTTATCTTTGTTGCCATTTGTACGACGTTTCAGCCGTTGTACGCTCTGGACTTCTTCCAATCGAGGCTTCCCGTAAGGAATGGAGTTCATATACCCCAGTGACCGTAATAAAGGGTTCGGTTTGAAATTCGTAGCACTTAAAGAAGACCGGATTGTACAAAGGTTGAAACGTCGTACAAATGGTAACAAAGATGAAGACAATAGTCTGAATAATGAAAATACTGCAACAGTTGAGATTCTGACGACAGTGACTCATCACAAACTGAATAAATTATTATTATTATTATTATTATTATTATTATTATTATTATTACAGTAGGGTCCCTTTTTTCTGAATTTTATTAGGTTTCACACTGATGGTGAAAATTGCATCATAATTTGTGTCAGAAATTTTCGCCGTTAGATTAGATTTAATGTTTTCTGATCCGATGCGTTTCAGTCAAGTAAAACATTATTTTCCCTCCAGGTTTTCCACACACACATTTAAGAGACAAACTCAAGTTAATAAACATTTTCGTGACACAAAACTGGATGGGTTTAAGAACATTTAAACTGGATCTTTTTTTTTTCTATCTTCAAAATATTATGACTTAAATTCTTGTGATATGGCCGTTTTTCTTTAGGCATATATTCCTACTTCAAAATCTGTTTTGTTAAGTCATATTATTTTAATAAAAGTTTTAAGACGAAATCTTTGTTTATTGGACCAGCAGGGGATGAGTGAAAATGGAACCGACGATCAGCAAACTGTGAGATCCCCGTGGTAAAATTTAAAAAATAGAAGAAAAGGAAAAACGGATACTACTGTGTATTTACTCTAGATTTCAATAAAAATGGCACTGGGAACATTTGTACGCCCATTTTACACACACACACACACACACACACACCCACACACACACACACACATATATATATATATATATATATATATATATAGATGGCATACACATATCCATAGATGGTATTTACGCATCGTTCATTCAGCAATGAATTAAAACAATCTCAGGTATTGGGCGTGTATAATGATAATATACACGCTAAAAGTCTACCTCCTTCTACCGAGCGCCCGTAGCTCAGAGGTAGAATCACCGACCGATGCCGATTCGGTCGGGTTTTAATCCTGGGTAAAAAGGAATCGGCTGTCTAACCGTACTTATGAGCTGCGAAACAGATATACTACCGGCCATAATTATTAAGCCATCCCAGTTTTGAAAAGAAATTATGTAATTCATATTAATTTTTTGTATTTATTGGCAAGTGGATAATTCTAAATTAAAATGGTTCTTTTATTAATACGAAACAATAACTAATCTCTTCTTCTTATTGGTTGGCCGAAGCAAAGGCTTCCTGGCTGCCTTGAAAATTTCGCGAAGTAATAATAACAAAAGAACCACTCTATTTTCATTTAGAATTATCCACTTGGCAATAAATATTAAAAATAGTATGAAATACATCATTAAAAAAAGGGGGTCGCCTAAAAATTATGGCTAGTAGTTATATGTGTAAATATATAGAGCAAATCTGCGATAGGTAAATTGTCGCTATTTGCCTCGTAATATTTTACAAAGTAATAATAACAAAAGAAACATTCTATTTTCATTTAGAATTTTCCACTTGGCAATAAATACTAAAAATAGTATGAAATACATCAATTCTTTTAAAAATCTCGGGTACCCTAATAATTTTGGCCGGTAGTGTATTTTTACATATATTTGAAATTATATATATATATATATATATATATATATATATATATATATTATTCCATCTCGTCGTTTGTTTGTTTCGTTTTTTGTTTTTTTGTTTTTTGTTTTTTGTTTTTGTTTTTGTTTTTTGTTTTTTTTGTTTTTGTTTTTTTTTGTTTTTGGTGGGGTTCTTTTGTGCCTCACAAGAAAGAAAATGGATTTTGGCCTGAAAGATTTTTCCCTAATGACCATAAAAAACTTTTGCATTACCTGCGGATATGAAGCATTTTTCTAGGTGTGAAACAAAAAGAAAGAATAATGGTTTATTTTTAGATTTTCTTTCACAGAAAACGTGAAATCGGAGAAATTGCTTCATTGCATTCGAAGAAGCCTGACGCTCGTCGCGTTGGAAACAAAACGTTTGCATTGGAAGGCATTAGCGAACCCACTTGTCTTCCGTGTCGCATCCTCCTCACTCCCAATTAACTGCTTTAGGCTCACGTTCTGAGCCGAATAATTTTCTCTCTCTGTGCGCAATGTCCCTTTAGGACCTAAGATATCTTTACTCTCCACACCTTCCTGTCTTTTGTCTCTCTCTCTCTCTCTCTCCCTATCTCTCTCTCTCTCTCTCTCTCTCTCTCATTTTGCTTCTATACGATCCATCATTCTCTTTGCTCTATTTGATCCACCATTCATTTGCTCAAGTTTGTCAAGAATCTCTCTTCCTCTCTCTTTCTTCTCTCACTTTCACTGCGCCCTGTGAGTATTAAAACCTATTTTTCCCTCATGAGTTGACCCGAAAATTTTCACTTGTCTCTTTCAGATTATATACCAACAGATTCTTTTCAGATTGTATTCATTTTTTATCTTCTTCTTTTCTCATATAACCTGTTTGTGATAGCTTCTTTTTAGTTTCACACCAAACAAGGCCATAAATCCACTAAGAAAGCAAGGTGTTACTTAGTTTTACTGTCAATCATTCAGTCAGTTAAATGCCATATGTGATACACGCTTGGGTGATCATGTCTCGAAAAAGACATGACTGACTGGGTAGAAGATTATCCCAAGGTATGTTGCCGTTACTTTCTGAGGTAGACTGGTTGCCAGCCAAGGCTACATAACTAAAACTTGTCCTTTTATTTAAACCTATAACTGGAGGAAAGAAATAGTTTAATACTTTTCCCAAGGGTATTTAAACAAATTCAACCAACCAAACTAATCTCAGAAGTACTTGTTCATATTAAAATGAACAATAATATGTTTTATCTGTATTTATGTGCATACAATTACATTCAAGATATTTAGATTTCGACATAAATATTGTGAATTCGTTACTACGGTAATTTGGTCGGTGTAGATTTTACAATGCCAAGGCTCAATGTAAAACCAAGAAATCAGAATCATCATGGGAGATTTGATTGTCAAAGTAGGCAAGGAGAGGGAAGATATGACAACTAGCAACTTAAGTGACTGCAAAGAATTCAGCTGGAATTCGAACTCGGCTTCCCGATTTCTTGTTCTGAGCCGATATCCACTACACCACAACGCATGAGAAAAAACATTCTTAAGGAGATGGAAAAATAAAAGAACTGGAATTAATGAGAGAAAAGATAACGACTGAAATTCTATTTACATTTTTGAAGATTAAATTTGACGGGAAAGCAAGAAAGTAGAAGAGAGTTCCACAAGCGATAAAGGTTGGAAAAGAAACAGATAGCATAGAACTTAGGGTTACCATATGTACTCATGTAAAAGCCAACTTCATATATAGTGTGACCGCCAATTTTCTGCATGAATTTTAATCTCAGAAAATGTACCTGTGTACAGTGCAACCGGTCACCAAAATTGCATGTTTTTACCTCTTCAAAACGATTGCCTGTGTATAGTGTCACCCCTATTTTTGCGTAAGATGCTGATCACAACATCTTCCACTATACTCTAGTATATACGGTGCATCTAGCTATTACAACTGTAAAATAATGAGCCCTAACTGGCAAACTAGTACTGCGCTTAAATTCGTAAAGTTTACGTACCTTAAAGGAAGGCTGATCCTAACAATTATTATGAAAATATTTATAGAAAATGCAGAGGAAAGATAAGTTAAGGCAGTGGTAAAGATATCAGGTTAGGACCGATAATGTTACAGATTATTTGGATTTTATGAACAATCACCAAATACATAGCAGAAGCATCCGATTACATGTGGGAATAACATTCCCTATGTAACCCCCTGCGCTATAATGGCAGTGGAATGTCTTGCTTGGTGTGAAATGATTAAAAACAATTCAATGCATGTATATCCTCAATATCTGTTGGTAGAATCATGCATTCAAATTTTTCTTAAACTTTGATAGAATTGTCCAGCATTTATGGTTATATTAGAGGTTAGACACGACATAGCAGTTTGTACAATGTGTTTGTCACCCAGAAATAACAATATTTAATCGAAATTAATATCAATAAGGAACCATGTTTATGTTTATCTTAAATTACCCTAATATGTGTTGCGCTGACATCAAATGAAACCAAAATAGAGTTTGCATTAATTGTTGCACCAGAACACCAGAAAGGTTAGGTGCATCAGTGGGTTTATCTGGATGTTTCCCTCCTAACCACCAGGTGAAGAATTGCGCCTTACTAAACGCCACTGGTTTCCATCGATAGGTAAGCGGTTTGTTAATCTAACCGCACCTAGGACGTGCCTTTTTTTATAATCGTATCACCCCAAGCAAGGCATTTTACTGCCACTGTTATGCAGTGAGTTACATAAAAGGAAAGTGATAAGAAAGAGTGACAGGTTACAGAGGGTGTCAGGAAGTATGTAATAAAAGGATGAGAATACTGATGAGAATGGCGTGAGCGGAGAAAAGAGCATGAGAGAGAGGATGACTTTACATTTAAATTCTGGGAGATTGTTGCTGTCGGCGAAGCAAGTAAATGAAATGGAATTCCACATGCGGGAAGTGCGAGAAAAGAAGCTGCTGGTGTAGAATTTGCGTTTACATTTTATTGGTTTCACAGTAAAAGGGTGCGACCTACTTGCCAGTCTTGTGGCTCGAGTAAATTCATATATAGGGGTTAAAAGTGAGCTAAGTTCATCGGAGCCAAAGCCATCAAAGTATATGTAGAAGAGACACACGGAAGCCACATTGCGTCCGTGAGAAAGTGACTGTATCCAAGCTGCCAAGTCGGAATCGATCAAATTACATATTTTCAGTTTCATTTTGTCAAGGTGGATAGCAGGAGTACCCGACCAGATATGGCAGCAGTATTCCATATACGGATGGATAAATGTAAGATTTCTTCTTCTTCTTCTTCTTCTTCTTCTTCTATGTAGCTTGTCCTTTCATGAAGTAAGCGATCATGGTCTTCCACGTTTTCCTATCCCTGGTGGCTCTTAGCACGCTTTCTGCTGTTACACCACGCAACCCCCGTTCTGTCATCCATCTGCTCAGGCCCTTCAAGTATGTTATCTGCTGCTCTCCTCTGTCTCTCCTTCCCTCTATCTGGCCTGTTAGTATCAGGTTCTCCAAGCCTCCCTTCCTTATTGCTTTAGTTGTCTCTTAAGTAATTTGAAATTATCTATTAACTATTTTTACTTTTTTTTTTCCTAAGGAGCATTTTGTTTACAACAGTCTGTTTGCCATTAAATAATTTAAATTCCAGTAATTTACGAACCGGATTTGTTAAGAATTAATAATCTGCGTTGTTATTTTTGTCTTGTAGAAAGACTGACTAAAATTCTGCTTTGGATAATTCAGCCGATCGATCTTTAGTTTAAAGGGACCCAGAGAAAGAGAGAGAAAGAGAGAAACATAGAGCAACAGGGGTGGGGTAGAAATAGAACGCTATGCAATATTTTACATTAAAAATCTCAATTACATTTTAAATGAAACATTAATCTATAGAAACTGTTAAAAAAAATTCTGAAAGAGAAATATTAAAACAGAACATTGAACATGGATGAAACGATTTTTTTTTAAAACTAGCCTAAACTATCAAAAGACAAGAACGTCTGCAAAATAAAGATTAGCATTTCGTTACCTGTCTAGGAGGTGTTCTAACAGAAGACGGAAAGTGCGACACAGAGATCCGAGTGCGAATTGGCATGGCGAAGGACGCGTTCCAGAAGATGAGTAGAGTATTAAGACAGGAAAATTTTACTAGAAACTAAGAAAAGAGTAATGGATTGCTGTGTGATGTCACTTTGTCAATATGGCAGTGAATGCTGGACAATATCATCAACGATGAAGGAAAAACTTGAAGCAACTGAAATGTGGTTCTACAGAAGGATGCTGCAGATATCATGGATCGAACATGTGATTTGGAAAAGATAGAAACGAAAAGGAAATTAATACAGAGCATCAAGAAGAGACAGCTAAATTTCCTGGCACATGCAATGATGGCTTCCACTTTGCTATGTCCACAGCCGACATGCTAACGACAATTACGGAGTACGTGTTCCAGGCCCTTGATGAGTCAGGCATCTCCAAGGCTTTTGACAGGGTTTTGCACACAGGCCTTCTATGTAAGCTACGGGGTTACGGTATTACCGGACGACTGCTAGATCTGATCCAATCCTTTCTAAATAACCGCAGAATGAAGGTCGTCTTGAATGGGCATGCCTCCACATCCTACTGTACAAACGCTGGTATCCCTCAGGGCTCTATCCTAGGCCAGACGCTCTTCCTTGTTTTCATAAATGACCTCCTAGACGAGATCAAGAGCCAAGTAGGCATCTACGCACATGACACTACAATTTACTCCCGCATCAGTAAGAAACCCGGCGTGGCGGACAAATATTATCTCGCTGCTGATCTTTAGAGTGATTTATGTTCTTTGGTGAATTGGGGTAAGAAGTGGCTTGTAAATTTCTAAGACCAAACATCTGTCTAATAATCATCACAGGCAACCTCTTCTGCCTCCCATAAGCATGAACAAAGCGAGTCTCCCTGAGAGCAATACACTGCGCCTCCTCATCCTTACCATCTCTTCTGATCTCAAGTGGAACCACTAAATTGAGTGAATAGCTAAATCCACTGCTAGGAAGGTTAAGTCACTGTGTTTTCCCGCTTGAATCTATCCTGAAAAAGTCCAAAGAAATTTCTTTGAAAAAGTACTCGTTCAAATGAACCATAGAATCAAGCAAAAAATAGTAAAAAAATAAATACATAACTTACTTAAATAAAAAAAATATAAATAAATATTTCCAACCCACCTTACCCCACACACATTTATATGCCATTTGGTAAAATAAATTTATTTTGCCATTTTGGTCATAAATGACTGCGTGTGGAGGCTGCTAGCGGAAATGCTAACTAGCCCGAAGAGCTTAGTAAAAAAATGAAGAAAAAAAATACTTTCATGTCTTCTGCTCTGACGAACTTAAATCACTTGTGCCCCTATATGTGAATTTGCACGAGATACTAGATTGGCAACTAGGTCCCACTCTTTTACAGTGAAACCGATGAAATGTAACCGCAATTTCCACTCCAACAGCTTCTTTCCTCGCACTTCCCGCCTGTGGAATTCCCTACCGCATGCTTGCTTCCCCGACGGCTACAACCTCCAGGAGTTTAAATGTAAGGTCAATTGACACCTCCTAACACGCTAACTCACACCCACTCTCTCCAACTCTCTCCCTATGTACATCCTAATCGTCTACCACCCTCCTTCTGACATTTCCCATAACCAATCGCTCTATGTAACCTCCTGCGCTATAGTGGCAGTGGAATGCTTTGCTTGGGGTGACACGATTAAAAAAAATCAACCATTAGTCGGTGCATGGAGTACTGCTGCCATATATGGTCAGGCACCCCCACTGTTCATCTCAGTGTTCTTGACAGGCTCCAAAAGCGAATCAGTAATGTGATAGGTACCGACTTGGCGGCTCAACTCCAGCCACTTTCTCACTGACGGGATCTGGCTTCCCTTTGTCTGTTCTATAAATACTTTCATGGCTTCTGCTCCAACGAACTTAAGTACTGGTGCCTCAGTAACAGGTGTTTACTCGGGCAACTAGACTGGAAACTGGGTCTCATCCACTGACAGTTAGATCAACCAAATGCAGACATTTCTACGCCTTCAGCTTCTTTACTCGCACTTCCCGCCAGTGGAACTCGCTTCCTTATTCTTGCTTTCCTGGCGGCTACAACCTCCAGAAATTTAAATGCAAGGTCAATACTCATCTCTTAACCACTTGACCCTAGTTCTTTCTACACCACCCTGTATATCCTTTTCTTTCTCTCTGCCTCTGCAACTGTCATAACCCCTGTATTCCCTTCCCTCTCTTGCTCTTTTCTAACTGGTTCGTCCTTCTTTTCACTCTCTTCTATCTAATCTTTTTACTCTTATGTAGCCCCCTGCACATCAGTGGCGTTACCGCCTTGCTCGGGGTGATATGATTTAAAACAAATGAGTAAGGAGGGCTTGGAGAACCTGATACTAACAGGCAAGTAGATAGAGGGGAAAACAGGGGAAAACAGTGTGTAACATACTTGACTGGCCTGAGAAGGTGGATGGCAGAATGGAGGTTGGGTGGTGTAATAGGAGAAAACTTGCTAAGAACCACCAGGGATAGGGAGACGCGGAAGTCTATGATCTCCTACGTCCTGAAAGGACATGGCACATAGAAGAAGAAGGTGAACTCTCTCATTTGCTGTGAGCAGAAGGTTTGCTCATGAAACTGTGCCAAAATGTCGGTCGCAAAGATGTAGCTTTTTTCAGTCGTACGCTTGTCACACTGATCTACTGGATTTTCAATCCATGTTCTCATGTGTTTAAACCTTCTTCAATCAACCTTTTGTTCTAACTTTTTTCTTTACAGCCTTACTAAGCAGAAACTATGCACGTTATACGAACTTTGCAACATTGTTTTAATTTTAATAATATACTAAAAGAATATTAAGTTCCCCAGTCAGTCAGTCAGTCAGTCAAGAGCCGTACGTCATACACGATTTGGGCAAAAGAGACATGACTGAGTAAACAGAAGACTGTCCCGCAGTAGTTTGCCATTGCATTCTGCAGTAGACTGGTTACCAACCGATGCTATAGAACCCAATCTGTCCTATTATTTAACCCATAACTGAAGGGAAGAGACGGATTAATACCTTTCCCAAGGATATTTGTGCATAAGTGAATGCAAAGAATTCAACTAGAATTCGAACTCGGCACTCCGATTTGTCGTTCCGAGTCGATATCCACTGCACCACAAAACGTTTTGGAGAAAGCCTCCAAAGCCACACACCCACTCGTTGATACTAATTGACAAATTTTGCAGTCAAATAAATATATGAGAAAATTTAGTCTCCTGTTTTTCATGGTCCGTATGACGATAGCATTACACAGCTCAGAGAGTCTTAAATTTTACAGAGTTTCATAAAGATGTAATATTTTGAAACATCACACTTAAAGGCTTTTGACAAAGTTGAATGTAATAAATTCCTCATCATTTATCCACCATCTACTATCAGGATAGTTCTCCGTAACGTTTTAAACTTTAAAGCCCTTGGCAATGTTTGTCTTTTCACTATCGCGTCCTGGTTTGATGATAAACTACATCCGGCAGTAGGGCTTCTGATCGAGAAATTTGAGGTTTGATGAGCGTACAACCACGTTTGAATTGTTGCTAATTCCCAGCATGTGAACCTGTACATTTAGGATCCAGCTATAGGCAAATATTGAACTCTAAAACAATCATCGACAGCATATAATAATAAAATGACCAACGATTTATTTATTGTAACAGGACAATCAATGCAATACTAAAATACAGATATATATATATATTAGTCATCCACATACAAGCCTGTTTCGCTGTATCAAAGCTCATCATTGTGGCTAGGAACATCCACATGCTTCTGGCCGGGTTCGAAACTCGACCGATTTGGTTTAGGAATCGCTACCTGACTAAGCCATAGGCATATGGAATCAAAGGGAAATTTTAACGTATATCAGCATTGTATACACACGTCAGTCACCGAATTCATTCCTGAAGAGTAATTCGTAAACACGAACTTTAAGGACACCCTATATATATATATAGTCATCCGCAGACAGATCTGTTTCGCTGTATCACAGCTCATCAGTACGGTTAGACTCTGATTGCTTTTTAACCCAGGATTGAAACCCGACCAACTTGGAGTCAGTCGGCGATTCTACCCCTGGACTATGGGCGTTCGGTAGAAGAAGGTAAACTTTTTAACGTGTATATTATCATTATACGCGCCCAATAGCCAGAATGATCTAATTCATTTTACTGAATGAGCGATGCGTACATGCCAGAGTAGCTACTGTTTTTCAAAGTCTACCATTCTTCCAGAGTAGGGTGTCTATAACGTTCGTGTCCACTCTAAAAAAATTGGTAACTTTATTTGTATTTGCGATAGAAATAATTTGTAAAAAGGATTAGAAAGAAGTAAATCTATATTTTTTAAGGTTTTATTGAAATTTTATTTTTTCCACATGTCCTTCATCATCAGCAATACAAAGGGTAATACGATTTTGCAGCTTATATTTTTTTACTTATCTAAAAATTATTGCAAATTTTGAGGTTAAGAATTATTCAATAACTATACTTAAAATTAGGTACATTCAACTTCATAACATTTTTTACAGATTATTTCTATCACAAATACAAATAAAGTTATAATTTTTTAAAGTGCACGCGGACTTTATCGACACCCTGTATTTCTAACAAAATTCCCAACAATATATTTTATGATCTATCCCTCCTCCCTCTCTCTCTCTCTCTCTATATATATATATAGAGAGAGATATATATAGATATATATATATATATATATATATATATATTTGTGTGTGTGTGTGTGTGCGTGTGTGTGTTATCATATCTTTATTCGAAAAGTTTGAAATTATGTACAAAATATCTTTAGTTGAATGCATAAAATATTTAGATTTCGTCATTATATAAACCATAGAGTTTGATATACAATAAACCAAATTAATTAAGCAACATGAAAGGACTCTTTCATGACATTAATTCATATAATATGCTACAATTCCTTAATCCGAGAACAATAACCATGGGTATATAGTACCCAGCGTAAATGACGCGATTTTAATTACAATTTAATTAAAATTTTCAGTACCTGATTTTCTTACCTAAATGATGTTTTTTAGTTGTTATTAATGTTAAATCAAAGTTCACATTTTCAAGTGCCTGCATGCAAAATATTTTACATAAAGATTTATATTTAATATTTTTTATATATAACCTGTCACTCTTTGTCATAACTTTCCTCCTATGTAACACCCTGCAACCCAGTAAAATGCCTTGCTTGGGGTGATATGGTTATAAACAAATATGTATATGCAATGAAGTTGAGTTTCATGGACCATATATTCAACTGTGAAAGCAGAATAATAAATATATTTTATTGCTTCAAAGCTCTCAAGAAAACAATTTCGACATTAAATGACCCATAAGTGTGTTGATATGCGGTTAAACAAACAAAACCTTTTTACTATCACACTTTCTTTCTCCCTACCTCCCCACTCTGTAAAAGCCCGTTAGATATGTTATTCATTGTCTCCTCCTGCATCTCTTACTCTCAGTATATCCCATCAGTGTTAAATTCTCCAACCCTCTTTCTTTGTTATGCATTCCAGAATTTTCAATAGCCTCGTAAACCGGGAACTCACTGTTATTAGAATTTCTTATTCTAATTACAGTGAGTTCTTGATTTGCGTCATTCCCAACATACGACGATTTGTCGTTACGACGACATCTCCCAGTATTATTCTGACGTACAGTACTTGTTGCGGCGTCACGGTTTTTATTTATTTATTTGTACTGTACAGTGTACGGATGTGCGTTGTGGCGCAGTGGATATCGGCTCGGAACGAGAAATCGGGGAACCGAGTTCGAATTCCAGTTGAATTCATTGCATTCACTTACGCGCAAATACCCTTGGGAAAAGGTATTAATCCGTCTCTTCCTTCCAGTTATGGGTTAAATAACAGGACGGATTGGGTTCTATAGCCTTGGTCGGCAACCAATCTACCGCAGAAAGCAATGGCAACCTACTGCGGGATAATCTTCTGCCCAGTCAGTCATGTCTCTTTCGAGACATGATCGCCCAAAGCGTGTATCGCGCATGGCACTTAACTGACTGACTGACAGTGTTTTTATGATACTATATTATCATTTTAGTACTGATTTGGCTTAGGTAAATGACGTGCAGTGAGTAAATTCCAACTTAAGTAAAAAAAAAAATGGCTTAAGTCGGGGTCCAGGAACGGAACTCCGACGTAAACCGGGTAGCCACTGTATAAGTGTTTCTTTCTTTTCTTTAAAATTTGTACGGTGCTAAGATTCCTCGGTCCATGATAGTCTCAGTAGAATTCAATTTAGCCACAACACCGTTTATACGTCTTCTCTTCATCTGTAAAGAAACATCCACTGCTATCTTCGAAAACTGTTATTAAATAGACTTTTTCTTTTTCCTTTGTTTCCATTTTCTTCTTTCTTTATTTAGCTTTTGAGAAGCATCTTTTTTTGCATTCCAATGCGAATTTGGATTTTTATCTATCCTTTTTTTATATAAAAGAATTTTAATTTCAATTTCTCTCAACTTTTGCTGTTCTTATTAACGAACTTACATTTTGTATTTTTGCAATTGACTGTTTTTCTTTTATTTCCGCTTTCCTTTACTATATTAGAATTCCTGCAATTTGTTTTATTTTTTTTTTGTTTTTTTTTTTGTGGGGCGTTGTGACTGTCATCAAGAAAGTCACCTACATATCTTTTATTAAAAAAGGGTCATCCATAACTAACCCCTTGCAGTGCTTCTTAGTCTGTTTGGCTCGATTTGCTGTAAAAGTTGTAAAAATCTGCAGAAAAGATGGGTCAAGTTTGTAACGAATCAAATGACTTATTTCCTTCATGAGCGCTCCACATTTTATCCTTGTGTCACGCTAAATTAAGCTGGCAAAATCCGTTTCTTTGCTTACCTAAGATCAAATCGATCATTACGACAATGAATTTAATCTAATTTTCAGTGACGACAATAATCCTCGATTTACTAATGGAATTTCAGTCAAGACCGTAACAATTGCTGACACATTTTTTTACAACCATCGTCAGAAGAGAGGTGATACGAACGTTTTCTCGAGATCAGAAATGTATCATGCAAACAGACGATTAGGGTTGACAAGCTGGTGAACAGTCACGTATTTCTGTGGCTGTTAACGCAAAAGAAATAAGAAAATGTGATCCCAATGGGAAATAAACTCGGTCTTTACATCCAGGCGTCTTAATGGACTTAGCCGCCCTCCTGTCTGTTGTTTTTTGTTTTGCTTTTGTTTTGCTTTGTTTTTTTGTTTTGTTTTTTTGTTTTTTGCATCACCCAAGAAAGGCAATAAAGCCTCTAAAACGCAGCTTGTTGGAGAATTAGAAACAGAAACATTAATAATGTGGAGAAAGAGAAAAGAGTAATTAGGAAGACAGTAGATAGTGATTGGCATTACATTTAAATTTTTGCAGATTAAAGTTGGCTGGAAAACCTGGAGGTGGAAGGGTGTTTCACAGGTGAAAAGTACGGGAAAATAAAACTGTTAGCATAGAACTTACTGTTACATCTAGTTAGCTCAACCTTAAACTGATAAGATTTCGACGCCAGACTAGTATCGTGCTTACACTTATAAAGTCTAGGTACCAGGTACGAAAAGCTCATTCAAAAATTACCATGAAAGTATTTATTAAAATAGGCACAACCTCGTGAAAATGTCGTTTTGTTTGGGTACTAGCATTGAGCCCATCTTATTCTCAACACAAAAGATTCATGTATTCAAACTGCAAACTTATCACAATGCAGATTCGCCGAACTTGCTCATTAATCTTGGTGGTGATTAGTTGAAGCCATAAAAAAAATCTACATATTAAAAATTAGACAAAGATAATATATTATCATTCATTTGCCTTTTGCAGATATTTTTCAAAAGAATCCCCGATATTCTGAATTATTTTCAGTGCTTCACATTTATTTCGCCTTTATAATTTTTCACCTTTTTCCATAGAAGATCTTCGTTTCTTAACATGTTTATTTCTTTTTTCCACAAGAAAATTCTAATTCAGCTTTTAGTTTTCAAGCTAGTGAGGTTGGATGATGTACAAACATTATCATTTTTTTAAAGAAGGTTGGGTCACTGTGTCGAGCCAGGAAGTTTTTTTCCGCCTGAATCCTTTTTGAACGTATATAAGTCAACCATTGCATGAAATATTGTTGTAATATCTAGTCAGGCGCCCCTGCTGTTCGTCTCAGTGTTCTCGACAGGCTCCAAAGGAGAATCTGTAATGTAATTGGTCCCGACCTGGCAGCTCGACTCCAGCCACTTTCTCATCGGCGGGATGTGGCTTCTATCTGTCTCTTCTATAAATATTGTCATGGCTTCTGCTCTGACGAACTTAGGTCACTGGTGCCCCCCTCCACAAGAATTTACTCGAGCAACCAGACTGGCAACAAGGTCCCACCTTTTTACAGTTAGATCAACCAAATGCAACCGACAATTTTACTCCATCAGCTTCTTTTCTCACGCTTCCCGCCTGTGGAACTTCCTTCCTAATACTTGCTTTCCTCACGGCTACAACCTCCAGGAATTTAAATACAAAAGTCAATTCCCATCTGTTATCCACTTAACTCCAGCCATTTCTATATCACTCCGTATATCTATACGTATATCTATATTCGTTTCCTTTCTCTCTACCTTTGCAACTGTCTTCACTCCTGTGTTCACATCCTTCTCTTTCACCCCATGTAGCTGGTTCGTCTGTCCTCATTCGTCTCTTGCCTAAAACTTTAGCTCTCTTATGTATGATTGAAAAAAAAATGTTACTGCGGATGTTCTACAGGATGATGCTGAAAATACGATGGACTGAACAAGCAAGCAACGACAAAGTTATAGAGAAAATGGAAACAAAAAAGTGACTTAGATGTGAGTGGATATAGGCACGGAACGAGAAACTGGAGAGCCGAGTTCGAATTCCAGTTGAATTCGCTTACACGCATAAAGCTACGGGTTAAATGGGAGAGCAGATTGGGTTCTGTCGCCTTGGTTGGCAATAAGTCCAACGCAGAAAATAATGGCAACCTACTGCGAGAAAAATTTTCTGTCCAGTCAGTCATGTCTCTTTCAAGACATAATCGCCCAAGCGTGTATCATGTATGGCACTTAAATGACTGACTGATACTTAACCTTAAAAAAAGACAGTTTCAATTTCTAGGGGATATAATAAGGAAAGAGGGCACTGAAAATGTTGTGGCCTGTTAGGGCCAGGAAGAAAGACATGAAAAGAAGAAGTTAGGTTGAACCAGTGCATTGGAATAACAGAAAATATATACAAAATAAGAGTGTTATTAGTCAGCAGATAGAAGTGTCCGTCCAAACTATCAAGTTACACTGCATCTCTTCTAAGAAGTCTTGCAGGTTATTATTTATGAATGAGGAAGAGTTCATTCCAATGTAGATAGGGCACTATAAAAGAAAATTTGATGATCACATGGCATATGAAGGTAAAAGAAACGGAGAAAATCAACGTCTAACTTATTCAGCGAACCTGCTTAAATGAATGTCAGAACAGGGTTTAGAGGAAATAGCAAAAAGATTTAATTTAGTAAGAGCTACAAAAGACGGAAAATTGTGGACTGCCTAATAGAACACGAAGATGACAACAACGCTAGCTTAGCTAGTCGAACTAAGGAATGTAACGCGTCTAAATAAGTGCCATATAAAAAGCGAATTCGCTTGAGAGAAACGGGTTGTAGGGTGGGAAAGCTGATGTGAATGCTGAAATTATGCAACTGCTGTGTAGATACGACAGAAATACGCCATTTTTGTTTAATGGCAGAAGGAGTTAGGTACATTCTAGTACAGAACAAGGAACCGACCGTTTGTACAGCATCGTAAGCGATTGATCGTATATAAGAGTTTCCCCTGGGGTCTGGAGTGAGCTTGAATACCAATAGATATTCCACGTCTAATTACAAGCTGTTGTGAAAGCTTAGATAGTAAAACATTTATTTGTTTGTTTTCTCTATTTTCCCACAAAACAAAACCTAAAAACCTTTTGCCTTTTCTAAATATCGAACATATTTTCGCCTCTGCTTTCATTCGAGACAAAGCAAGGATAACAAAGTTATATGAGAAAGTGTGCTAAACAGTTCATATAAAGGAGTTATTCCAAAGCTGTGAAATTATGCATGCATTAATTTCAATACTTGTTATTAATAGCTGCATTGTTTCTTTGTAGATAAACCGATATCTGGTTGTTCATCCAGTTGTTCTAAAAAGACATCAAAAGCAGATACGACGTCATAGTACTAGTTTTCAACCAATACTTTTTTTCATGTTGGGGGACAAATGATAGTCAAATCAGAAGATTATGGAGGTGAGCAAACCAGTTCATAGCCACAGTCACACACAACAACCATTAAAACTAAGGACTTGTGTGATGGAACGTTGTTCTGATAGAAGACCCCTTTTGTCAGTTTTCCGGAGAATTTGTTCATGATAGCCTTTCGTAACTGCCTCAGTAAATTGACATATAGCTCTCCCTTGGTGATGTGGCTCTTTTGATGACAGCCAATAAACACGATATTTTTACATAATCAAAAAATTGGGTCTATTGTCATGCAGATGAAATGATCTTAACCTTCTTTCGAGCAGGTGAGGAGTACTGTTTATTTATGAATATCTTTTTGTCTCTTTTCGAAGTAATCAACTCAAACGTCATCCTGGTTTCTGAAATACTGAAGTAAACACCTGTATCTGCCTCAAGCAATGTTAGATTTTCTCGTGATTTAATATGACTGGTGCGCTTTTGATCAGGTGTCAGAAGAGGTGGGACCCACCAAGCAGAAACTTTCATTGTTCCAAATTCACTATGCAGAATATTCTCAAATCTTTCATGGGGTATCTTAATAGCATTGGCCTGTGATCAATCACAATGTAGTAAATACTTTCAATGTTTTCCTCAGCTGTGGCAGTTGCCGATCATTTAGCTTATTGGTCATCATCAAGACTCTCCCTCTCCTCCTAAATTCAGCTGCCAACTTTTATTCTATATGAATTGCTCGAACTGTTGTCCTGATCATTATTGTCATATTTACGACGTTTTGGCCGTTGTATGCTCCGATCTTCTTCGGGTGTCTTGAATTTTGAACTGAATTCTTTATTTTGATTGATTTTTCTCGTTCCATGAGCCATCTACTTCTGGATGTCATAGTTTAACTCAACTCAAGTTTTTGTTTTCCGCTACTGTCGCCAGTTATTAAAGCCACAACTTTTGGGGTCAAATCAATGGATCCAGGGGTAATGTGGATAAAAGCGTTGGTCGGATTCAGTGATTTAAAACTGAAAATATTGGAGATTTTCTATTGAAGAACAAAAAAGTATGACACCGAAGGCGAATTGTCGTAGCGAAAGTTGCATTCCAAAAGCTAAGCCAAATATTAAAAAGCAGGAAACCATCGTTAAAAAACAAAGAAAAGACTACTTAACTGTTATGTGATATTGGTCGATCTATATGGAAGTGAGTGCTGGAGAATCTACTCACAGATGTAGAACAGACTTTGGGCAACAGGACTGCACGTAAACGGACAAGAAAAGAGTTAAGCAGATACACAAAGATAGAAAGGGGTGTAAACAAGGATATGTCTTCTCACCAGGTCTATTTAACATACAGCAATGACAATTCTGAGAGTTCTAGAATTCCTCCAAGGATTCGTCATTGGTGGCTGCAATCTGAACAATGTAAGATACGCAAATAACACGGTCTTCTTCTTCTCTGTGCCCTGTCCCTTCGGGACATAGGTGATCATGGCTTTCCACGTTTCCCTATCCCTGGTGGCTCTGATCACGGCTTCTCCTGTTACACAATGCAATCCTCGTTCCATCATCCACCTGATTAGGTCCTTCAAATATGTTATCCGTTGCTTTCCCCTGTCTCTTTTTTCTCTATCTGGCCTGTTAGTATCAGATTCTCTAAGCCCTCCTTCCTCATTGCGTGTCCCAGGAATTTTAGCTGTCTCTTCCTGATGTTCAGTATTAATTTCTTTTTTGTTTCCATCATTTCCAAGACCTCATCATTGCTCACATGCTCGATTCATGATATTCGCAGCATTCTTCTACAGAACCACATTTCAGTTGCTTCAAGTTTTTCCTTCATCTTTGATGGTATTGTCCAGCATTCACTGTCATGTTGAAAGACGGACATCACGTAGCAATCTAGTACTCTCTTCCTAGTTTCTAGCGAAATTGTCCGGTTTCTTAATACCTTAATCAACTTCTGATTAGGTCCTTCAAATATGTTATCCAATAGCAAATAAAGAAAAGAAACAAGACCTTCTACAGAAAGTAGATAAAGAAAATAGAAAGAAAGGACTACATATAAAGTACAAGAAAGCAGAATGCATGATATTCAGCAAAAAGAGGAACCCAAAATGTCAATTAAAAGTTGGGGATACTAAAATCAAACAGGTACAGAAATTTAAATACCTTGGAAGTGTTCTAACAGAAGATGGAAAGTGCTATACGGAAAACCGAAGGTGCACTGGAATTGCCAAGGATTCCAGAAGCTGAGTAGTGTATTAAGAGACGGGAAAATTTCGTTGGAAACAAAAATAAATATTACTGGATTGTTATGTGATATCTGTTCTTTAATATGACAGCGTGTAATATAGCAATCTGGCCCCACCCGAGGAAGGTTGATGCAATCGATGGTGTTTCCCGTCGGTGAAGGGGTCGGCGAACGACAAGACAGGTGTTTGAGAAATACATCCTGTCGGGGCCTGGAGCGGATGTCGCAGGGTTATGAGTCGGGCTCGTTTGACCTTATTTCCGACAGCGGCGGAAATGACTACGGAGGCAAACAGAACAGGTGTCTCTTGGAATTACGTAGGCGTTGCGTGGGCGAGGCAAAACCGGAAGGAAAAGTCCCGGTTCTAGAAGACTATAAAAAGACCTCGACACACGGATTCGCCAGCAGAGAACGGCCAGTGGAAGCAGAGAGACACCACAGGCAAGACTACACTCCCGTCGACCTATTCTATGTGCGCTCTCACTCTTCCATTCTCTGTTCCACACGGGTTCGTCGTCAGGAATAAAAATATAACCTTATATTTTCATATATGCGTGTTCTCGTTGTTTGTCGTCGTACGGCGATATATAACATACGCATACTGGATAATCTCATCAAAGATGAAGGTAAGACTTGAAGCAACAGAAATAGGGTTCTACAGAAGGATGCTGTGAACACCATGGACCGAACGTGAGGTTTTAGAAAGTATGGAAACGAAGAGGAAACTGATACTTAGCATTAGGAAAAGACAGATGATCTTCCTGAGGAAAGAGGGATTGGAGAACCTGATGCTCACAGGATGGATAGAGGGGAAGAGAAACAAGGGAAAGCAACCCATGACATACTTACTGGACTTGAGCAGATGAATGGGCAGAGTGCAGATTGAGTGAGATAACAGGAGAAGTGGTATTAAGAGCGACAATAGGGAGAGGTGGGACGCCATGGTCGCCTACGTCCTGATGGGACACGGCACATAATAGAAGAAGAAGAATTATGCTGAAAATACAATGGATTAAACATTTGAGTGATTACGAAATTTTAGACAAATTCTCACGTACACTTAACATCAGAAAGAGACAGATGAAATTTCTAGGGTACATAAATGTGGAAAAGTTGGCTTGGAAATTTTGGCACTCACATGACGTATTGAAAGGAACATGACAGAAAAAATCAGCTCAAGACCTAACTAACGAGCTTGTACGAGGGTCATTCAATAAATAAAGTGAATTTTTCGGTATAAGGACTTCTAATACAGATAGAAGCTTACTTTTGTTTTTATTTTTCAACGTAGTCTCCCAGCAATGTCACACAATTTTCCCACCGTATTCCCTCAGCGTAAAAATCTTTGGACTGATGTGTCAGTCAATCGCTCACAGCACTTCGTGCCTCTCGTGAACGCTTTCAAGGGACCAAACAGGTGAAAGTCTGAAGGGGCAAGGTCTGGGCTGTAAGGGGGATGAGGGAGCAGTTCCCAGCCCAGCTTGTTGATGGTCCGCACCGTTTGGGCTGTTTTGTGAGGTCTTCGAGTATGCAAGGTCATCATGGACAGTTTTGTGTGCTGTCCCAACAGATACGCTCAAAGTCCTTGCAATGTCATCCACTGTCACCCTTCTGTAAGTCAGAATAAGGTCATTGACTGATTCGATTACTTCAGGAAATCTCAATTCTGTAGGCCTCCCAGGCCTGTCTTCATACTCAACACTGTTCCGTCCTTCTTTAAACAATTTAGCCCACTTGTAGACATTTTTGGATGAAACATGTGGCACCATACACAGTTGACATTCTCCTATGAATTTCAACTGGTTTGCACCCTTCAGCAACGGAAAACTTGATAACTGACCTCTGTTTAATCCTGGAGCATGCTTCTTGGTCGGCCATCTTTGTTAATCTCCAAAACTCTCAAAGTTTTTTTTCAATCTGCAAAAAAATTAAGGAGGATTTTTTTTAAAAAAAAGAAAGTACGCTTCTATCTGTATTAGAAGTCCTTATACCGAAAAATTCACCTTATTTATTGAATGACCCTCGTATAAATCGTTTACAGAACAGAGATTAGAAGTGATAGCAAAATTAAAAGCTTTAGAAAGAGCTACAAAAGAAAGGATGTTGTAGACAGTCATGATCACCAACGTTCTGAAGAGACAGAGTTCATAGAAGAAGAGAATTGAATATAAAATCTCCTTTTCAAGAATGTGCTAAGGTCATGCATTTTATTTAAATGCATGGCTTTAACATATCTTAGGCCGAGGACATGCATGAGATGCCTGCATTTCCTTCCTTGCATGCCCCCGCGTTCATGATCTTCAGTGCATGTCCTCTCGTGCATATCAAACAGATGGGGTTGGAAAAAATCTATTTGACAATCAAATGTTTGTTTTTTGTTTTTTTCCTGATCCTCGGTGATTTCGAACTCAAACGCCTCTCAAGGGTAAAACCTCAAACGGCGTTCTTCCAACTTTTCAGATCTCCTGTTTATAGTAACACGAGATTTCTAACTTCAAGTCTAGAAACTTTTCGAGACTCTCGTGTTCCGGTTTGAAGCGCCTAAAAGTCAATGTAATCCAGCGGCAGCATTTAACTCTTTTCTGAATCCCATCATAGTTATTATGTTTTGATTATGAAAAATATATTAAAGTGTAAACATTATTGGTAAATTCTCGTTTTAGATCCCGAAGGTTTTTTCCTTCAAATTTATCCAAAATAGCATTATTTCTGTGCAAATGTATATGTTGAACTCAAATCAACAATTAGTTATTGAAGAAACCTACCTTTTTGATCTGAACATCCATAAAAAAATCGAACTACATTCTGTCTCCCGTAACTCTAATGCAGTCATGTAATTAACTGCTAAATGACTTTCTGCGTAGGAAAACAAATTTCGGTCTATTTTCGGTTGATTTTCTTCCTTTACTGAAACTTCCGGCTATTTACTTCCTGTAATGAAAGTAATACGCTATTGTATTTCTACGTGTATTACTTTCACTACAGGAAGTAAATAACCGGAAGTTTCAGTAAAGGAAGTAAATCGACCGAAATTTATTGCCTACGCAGAACGTTATTCTGCAGTTAATACCTTGACTTCGTGATAGTTACGGGAGAGAAAAAGTGCGAGATATAGTTCGTTTTTTATGCACTTTCAGATCAAAAAAGGTAGGTTTCTTCAATAACTAATTGTTGATTTGAGTTCAGTATAAATATTTGCACAGAAATAATGCTTTTTTGGATAAATTTGAAGCGGGAAAAGCCTCCGGGACCTAAAACGAAAATTTACCACATTATTTTAGAAGCGGGATAATATAACATTCTTTTGGTTGTCAAATAACAATGGAAACCAAGCTAAAGAAAAGTTAAGGCGGGCTGTTAACGGTTATTGGCGCATAAAGTTAAATCACCGAACTGAATTCAAGTTACAAGCCAATCAATTACGTCCACAGTCGCATAATTGCCAGTGACAGTGGTATATAAAACTATTTTCTCCCCTAATTATGGATTAAATAGCAGCGTAGAATAAGTTCAATAACCTTTTAAAATAATAAAAGTAAAATAAAAATGGTTTTAAACAAAGCTAAAGAAAAGTTAAGGCGTGCTGTCAGAGTAACGGTTATCGCCGCATAAATTTAAACCAGCGAACTGAATTCAAATTACAAGCCAATCAATTACGTTCATATTTGCATAATTGCCGTTGACAATGGTATAAAACTATTTTCTCTCCTAATTATGGATCAAATAGCAGTGAAGAATGAGTTCAATAAACTTTAGTGGCAGTTAATTTAAGGAAAGAACAAGTCTGAATTCAAAACTATGCAGGGAATAAAAAGGAAAACATTCCACTTATCTTCCCAAGATGTCACTGATCTGGCTTCTTGAAAATGAGAGAGAACAATTTCCCCGTTGTCTTCTCTACGAATATATACAGATAATAAAAAAAGGAGTCTGTTGAAAACCATGATCGCCTCCTCCGTTTTGAAGGAAAATAGAATCTCATTCTTATATCACTAGCAGTATAACCCGGCGTTGCTCGGGTGTAATGAAAGCTTTAAAATTAATCCATGGTATTGGAGCTCAGAATCTTTGGTCGTTGGCACGAAAGACTAAAAAGCAACAGTTGTTTCCAGTTAAAGCAAAACCGTAGACTGAAAGAAAAATGAATAGGTGTAAGTCAAATTTTGATTTCCTGCTATCGATATCAAATAAGATTTTTTTCGTCGTAAACTGAATTTTGAAGGCTAGGTAAGTCCACTGAGTAAATGGCATCGTGGATGAGACTAAGAACTACAATTATACCTACTTAGAGCCGAACCCGAAGCAAAACTAAAGTAAAAGGGCTAAAAAAAAAATACAGTTATACAGTCAGATAAACAGACACACACATAAACATCTTGCCTTTTATATATATATATTATCGATTTTCTGCACTATTGTAAGAACTGCAACCTTGAAACTTCTGAATATCGTTTCTTATGTCTTTGTCTATGAGTGTGTCAAATTTGATTAAAATCGGACCACTCCTTCTATAAACCGATTTTTTCGATTATCGATTTTCAATATTTATCGCGGGTACCTCGACACAAAACCTAGCTAAGAACACTCGCAGACGCTTATAGTACAACTGTGTAAATTTTCAAGAAAATCGGTTCAGACGTTTCGGAGTCTATAGGTAACGGACACACACACACACAGACAAAGTTCCATTTATAAATAAGTTTCGATGGTGTACTGGGTCTTAGAAAAGGCTCCTCTTTGAAAAAAGAATAAATCTTAACGTATCAGAACAGAACGGAACGTTATGTTGGTTGGTTGTTTTGTTTTATAACATATCAACCTCGGCGGGTCATTTATTGCTAACTAAATTTTATTTATTTATTGCTGGTAATATCTTTTCCTTTCAACAATTTATTGTTGTTTTATATTAGTTTTTGTGTCTAGTAATACGTTTTCATTTCGAGTAATAAGATTCATTGGGATTTGTTTTGTTTTTTTAAGAGCAGGGTCCCCAAGTCCTACCCTGTTATTTAACCCATAACTGGAGGGAAGGAACGGATTAATACCTTTCCCAAGGGTACCAGTGCTTAAGTGAATGCAGGGTGTTCAACTGGAATTCGAACTCGGCTCACCGATTACTCTTTCCGAGCTGATATCCACTGTACCACAACTCACATCCGTCACACAACGCTTACAGTACCTGAAATTCCCAAGCAGGGAACGTTATGTACCGAATATTTAAATCTGACTGATTACTTATCAATAATGTCTTGATGTTTGTATGTTAACAGCCTGTGTTTGGCAGTGAAAGGGGAAAATAACAGGAGGCTTTGATTTCTGTTCTCAGAACGTCTAGGTGTTTTATGTTATTTTGTTGATTTACTTTATAAGAAAAAATCTCGGTGTGTTTCTACATTACATAGGAACGAGACAACACAGTTCATTTTTGTTACATTCTTTTCTATTTATAAATTTATCCAATTTTATATTGTATTTATCTATTATAATAATTCAGTTGTTAATTCCATTTCGTTAATCTCCGGAACCTTCCGTAATATTGTCTGTTTCCAGTTGTTTACATTACGACTCATTTCAGAGCAGAGACGAAGATACGGTTATTTACGAAAATTCGAAAATTTTGTATATAAGGCTTGATTTAACTTCGATTAGACTGTGGATTCATTCGTGGTCGAGTGATCAGATCAGTTGGTGGATTCCCCTATGTTGTTAGGGGTCGCAAGTTTCAATCCTGCCGAATAACACATTTTCGTAACAAAATTTTCTCATAAATAATCAGGCCAGTAGAAATACATATAGCAAATATACAGTTTAATTAAAAACAGAAAATCTACTCAAATACAAGTAGCGATTAAAAATGATGCATATGAGGAAGCGGTGATCCGATTAGCATTCCGCGCCACACATGGTCTTTGTGACTCTCACATCCTGCTCGTCCTGCTCCCTTACGATGATGTCGTCTATCAGATGCCAATACTTTGACCGCGTGTGCCGTTGGGAAGGCAAAAGGCGTAGTTGGCAATGAGAAGACCATTTACAGCGCGGAGTTTCCAGCAGCAGTTGGCCGTTGCTGTTGCTGTTGCAGTTTCCTACACAACTCTTCCCCAGGAATCCCTCCCACGATGACTAATCTCTACTGACTCTGGCGTTGAAGTCGCTAAGGATGATGAATTTGCCGCTCCAGGGTATAACTGCGATGTTACCTTTCAGTTTCTCATAGAAGTTGGCTTTCACGTCTTCAAGGCTGGTAACTGTGGAGGCATACACGCTGATCAGCGTAGCGTCGAGCTTTCTGGGGAGAGGAGGTCGGACTTTCATCAGATGGTCGTTGATTCTCTTCGAGGGTGCAGTCAACTTGTTGACCATACTGGACTTGATGGCGGAATCGACTCCGGCCGCGGCTAATCCAAAGCAATAAGTAGCCAGCACTCTGAACGGAAAGCTTCTCAGACTAGACATAAACTGAATATTTGCATTTACTTATGTCCCAGGCAGATTCTTGAGCTTTATTTCTTGAGAGATTCTTATTTCGTATCTCATTTACTTTAGTTTTACCTCATCCATTATTGTTTGGGTGATGGGTTATTGTATTCTGCCATATTTAGTTATTTTCTTTTTCTTTCTTTTTAACTATATCTGCATTACAGAGTATTTTATTTAGCACCATGTCCCCGTGGATACTGGCAAGTATGCTTGGGCTAAGATAATGTTATGGGGAAACAAACCTATTCCTCAGATAATGGACTCTCCCTCCTATATTAATGTTATGGGAAAACACACCTATTCCTCAGATAATGAACTCTCCCTCCTATATTAATGTTATGGGGAAACACACCTATTCCTCAGATAATGGACTCTCCCTCCTATATTAATGTTATGGGGAAACACACCTATTCCTCAGATAATGGACTCTCCCTCCTATATTAATGTTATGGGGAAACACACCTATTCCTCAGATAATGGACTCTCCCTCCTATATTAATGTTATGGGGAAACACACCTATTCCTCAGATAATGAACTCTCCCTCCTATATTAATGTTATGGGAAAACACACCTATTCCTCAGATAATGAACTCTCCCTCCTATATTAATGTTATGGGGAAACACACCTATTCCTCATATAATGGACTCTCCCTCCTATATTAATGTTATGGGGAAACACACCTATTCCTCAGATAATGGACTCTCCCTCCTATATTAATGTTATGGGAAAACACACCTATTCCTCAGATAATGAACTCTCCCTCCTATATTAATGTTATGGGGAAACACACCTATTCCTCAGATAATGGACTCTCTCTCCTATATTAATGTTATGGGGAAACACACCTATTCCTCAGATAATGGACTCTCCCTCCTATATTAATGTTATGGGGAAACACACCTATTCCTCAGATAATGGACTCTCCCTCCTATATTAATGTTATGGGGAAACACACCTATTCCTCAGATAATGGACTCTCCCTCCTATATTAATGTTATGGGGAAACACACCTATTCCTCAGATAATGGACTCTCCCTCCTATATTAATGTTATGGGAAAACACACCTATTCCTCAGATAATGGACTCTCCCTCCTATATTAATGTTATGTGGAAACACACCTATTCCTCAGATAATGAACTCTCCCTCCTATATTAATAAGAGTTAACAGGAAGTTATTGGGAGAAGTTAATAAGAAGATAAAATCTTTGGGGAATTTTAAATGTTGTTTATTTCTGCCCATGCCCTCCCCTGAAAATTGTACATATGGGAGTTAAGTAGGACTAAATAGAGCAGCTGAGGTATTATGGTGGACGTGGTAAGAATGGTAAGTAAAAATGTGGTATTATGGTGGAAGGATTATTGTAAGTGAGTCAGGTTCTTACCTGATTATTAACCGATATAGGTTCTTACCTGATTATTAACCAATATACGTTCTTACCTGATTATTAACCGATATAGGTTCTTACCTGATTATTAACCGATATAGGTTCTTACCTGATTATTAACCGATAGAGGTTCGTACCTGATTATAAACCGATAGAGGTTCTTACCTGATTATTAACCGATATAGGTTCTTACCTGATTATTAACCGATATACGTTCTTACCTGATTATTAACCGATAGAGGTTCTTACCTGATTATAAACCGATATACGGTTCTTACCTGATTATTAACCGATATACGTTCTTACCTGATTATTAACCGATATAGGTTCTTACCTGATTATAAACCGATAGAGGTTCTTACCTGATTATTAACCGATATAGGTTCTTACCTGATTATTAACCGATATACGTTCTTACCTGATTATTAACCGATATAGGTTCTTACCTGATTATAAACCGATAGAGGTTCTTACCTGATTATTAACCGATATAGGTTCTTACCTGATTATTAACCGATATAGGTTCTTACCTGATTATTAACCGATATAGGTTCTTACCTGATTATTAACCGATATACGTTCTTACCTGATTATTAACCGATATAGGTTCTTACCTGATTATTAACCGATATACGTTCTTACCTGATTATTAACCGATATACGTTCTTACCTGATTATTAGCCGATATAGGTTCTTACCTAATTATAAACCGATATAGGTTCTTACCTGATTATTAACCGATATAGCTTTTTACCTGATTATGAACCGATATAAGTTCTTACCTGATTATTAATCTCTATCTAGAGCAAATTAACACTGATAGTACTCTCTCCCTCTCTCTCTCTCTCTCTCTCTATATATATATATATATATATATATATATATATATATATTTAATTATTTAGTTTTTGGTCATGATTAAATTAGACCAGTACACAGTTGTGTTAAAAAGTGTTCAATGCAATTATATTGTAGAACTTTTGAATATTTTTCATTTGTAAACGAGTTTATACACAAAACATTTCTACCTTTTCGGTGTCCTCAGGAGATTTATAACAACTGATTTTATCGTTTTTTGGGGAGGAGGGGTGCTCACTTAACAAGAATATTTTATGAACGCACAATTTTCAAAATTATACGTTACAACATTTACATCTATGATTGTATGATCACGATAGATATTGTTGGTATGGTTATACTTGGTCATAATTTCTGTTTTTACATTTAGTAATTCATTTTTGTTTGGGAATAATATAATAGCTAAATTTTTCTCCTGGCACAGTCGTCGTAATGCTTGGCTGTTTTTATAACACTCAACGTTATGCTTGGGTTGTTTCTATATTTTAACTCAATTTTTGCGCGTGGCTAGCCAATTTTGTACAATTTTTTAAGTTTCCTAAAGTAAAGGTAGACTTATGATTATTCCATCTAGTCTTAAAAGTGTCTTTGGTTGATCCCAAATATGTTTTGTTTAAGTCATGTACTTTTGCTTTTTAAATTACTTCTTTTGTATTAAAAAGTCCTGAAGTGAGCATTTATTTTTGTACCTGTTTTGTACGTTGCCATTTAGCTTTCTGGCGTTTTGTTTCTTTATGTAATTTTGTAAATTACTATTATAGCGAGAACTCAGTTTGATTGTATTCTTATTGAATTTATTGTTTTAATTCTGAGCTTTTTGGAAAGTGGTTATCGATCAGTTAAAAATATTTGTCTTATTTTGGTTTTGACTTCTAAGTTATATGGTGAAGTGTGTTATATATTCTGGGGACGAACAGAATACAGTTGAACTTGAAAAAAATTTATTTCTGTCGAAGACAGAAAAGATCACGCGATGATTTCGGTCAAAGCCGGAATGCAAAAACAAAAATAATTTGTATTGTTCAAAACAACGCCGGTTTTCAAGGTCAGGAAATATAAACAATCGAAATAGTTTAATTAAATTATTCGGTCAAAAGCGAAAATAATTTACATTAAATTATTTCGGGTTATAAAACAATGAATTGGAGTTTAAAATCGACGAGGAAATATGTTTGCCCCAGCGTGTCGAAATTGGAAAAATTTGGACAATGAAATAACAATAAAGTGTTTACGTCAAAATACAACCGGCCAAGACAACAACTGGATAATTACGCTGCCCGGGAATGACGTAAATGGGTGAATCTCGACAGAGATTGAACTTATATATAAGACCGTGTTTTCCCGGGCCAGGACAGAAAGACAGACATAGGCAGAACTCAAGAAAGACAAATCCAGCCACCACTCCTTTGTATGTGCGTGCCCCTCTGACCACTCCTCTATACACAACCATCACGTTGATTGGGAAAATAAACCAAGAGAATATATTTTTATACACACGTTGTCCGCCGTTATAATTTAAGCCGATCATCAACATTTGTGTGCGGGTAATAGAGTCTAGATGACACTGGTATTCGTCGACACTGATGTCAGTCAGTTAAGTGCCATACGTGAAACACGCTTGGGCGATTATGTCTCGGAAAAGACTGGGCAGAAGATTATCCCGAAGTAGGTTGCCATTGCTTTTTGCGGTAGATTGGTTGCCAGCCAAGGCTACAGAACTCAATCTGTCCTGTTATTTAACCCATAACTGGAAGGAAGAGACGGATTAAAACCTTTCCCAAGGGTATTTGCGCGTAAGTGAATGCAAGGAATTCACCTGGAATTCGAACTCGGTTCCCCAATTTCACGTTCCAATCCGATATCCACTGCACCACAACGCACATCCCGACACTGATGTACAACATATTTCTATCATTGGTTTTTATTTGTCTGTTTGGTTGGGGGATTGTATTCTGATATGTTTTTATGGCCATTTTTTTCTTAGAGCATCTTCACATTTTTCTTTTCATCAAATATTGTTTTGTTTGACGAATTTTGTGATAGCCTGCGCTCTATTACTTTGTTAGTGATCTTGTTTTGTACAATGCTATATAAATTTCTGGCATTTTGTTTTTTATGAAATTTTCTAAGTTCCTAGTACAGCTACAACCCAGTTTGATTGTATTCCTATTGAAAATTTTGTTTAGTTCTGAGCTTTTTGGAAAGTGTTTATTGATCAGTTTGAAAAATATTTGTCCTATTTTAGTTTTTACTTCTAAGTTAAATGGTAGGTTGAACCAGATAATGTTTCATTTTCTATCATTGTTTCGTTTTTTATTTGTCTGTTTGGTTGGGGATTGTATTCTAAAATGTTCTTATGGCCAGACTTTCTTAGTGCATTTTCATAGTTTCTTTTCTTTTTATCAGATAATGAAATTTTGATAGCCTGTGTTCTATTCCTTTGTGAATATGCTAGACTATGCTTTTGGGATGGTTAGATCTTGTGTTTATGTACTTTAAATTTGTGTTTGCTTTCATATATAGAGAGACATTGTCAATTTGTAAATTTAATTCTACATCTAAATATTGGACTACTTTCTATTTGTTTCTGCTATTATCTCAAAATTTAGTTGCTTGAATAATTTGTAAAGTTCTTTCCTTATTTTATCATTTTCTCTTTTGCTGTCTGGTGCTATCATTAATCTGCCATCTCTGTACAATCCGTGGTTGTCTATGTGGATTATTTTGTTGATTTTATTTAAAATGTATATACCCATCAATTCTGAAATTTCGGCCCCGTTATTCAAGCCTTGTGTTACATCAAAAGTGCAGTTACTTTTGCCCATCAATATCTGAAAAAGGTTTAATTGAAGCGTCAATTTTTTGCAAAATAGTATCACAGGAGATGATCAATGTTCGGCCTTGTGTCAGACATAACCAAACTCCCTACAGCTTACAAGTTTTATCCAGAATTATCAGAAGCTTATTTTCATCATAAGGTTTTTTGTCGGTTGGTTGTAGATTGGAATATGTGAATAAGTGTTGAAGAATTAAATATACATTTTTCATGTTAAAATAAAATTTTATTGAAAGAAACAAGAATTCGTAGAAATTAATGTTCATTGAGAAGGTTAAAGATATCAAGAAATGTTTGTAATAATAATTTGTTGGAAAGCGTATATGCGTACGTATGTATGTATTAGCGTTTGTTCAGTAGGGGGGTCTTTGAATGGAGAAGAAGAAGAAGTAAAATGAACAAGCACACGAGAAAGAAGGAGGATGATGTGCGACGTTGTTGAAGTTTTAGGGGGAAAACCAGGATTTCACACGTCACTGTGAACTTTTGTAAAAGGGAAGAAGAAGGCTGATTTTAATTCTTAATTTCCTATCCACCACAAATACCATCCGATCATATAGATATAATTCTACATTGCCGCAAATCGATACTTTTCCACAGTGGTAAAACATGGCTTAAAAAATCAAATAAGGGCACTTTTTAAAGGTGAATGATGTTAAAAAAAAATTAATTTTTAAAACCACAGAGACAGTATGTTGTTTTTTGTTTGTTTGTTTGTTTTTTTTGTTTTGTTTTTTTTTTATCGTATCGCCACGAGCAAGGCTGTAACGCCACTGATGTGCAGGGGGCTACATGACAGTAAAAAGATTAAATAGAAGAGAGTGAAGAGAAGGACGAACCAGTTAGAAAGGAGCAAGAGAAGGATGGGAATACAGGTGTCTGATGACAGTTGCAAAGGTGGAGAGAAAGAAAAGGATATACAGGGTGGTGTAGAAAAAAACTAAAATCAAGTGGTTAAGATATGAGTATTGACATTGCATTTAAATTTCTAGAGGTTGTAGCTGTCAGGAAAGCAAGAATATGTAAGCGAGTTCCTCAGACGGGAAGTGCGAGAAAAAATGCTGCAGGAGTAGATTTTTCGTCCGCATTTGGTAGATGTAACTGTGAATGAATGAGACCCAGTTGCCAGTCTGGTTGCACGAGTAAACACCTGTTGCAGAGGCACCTAAGCTTTGATTTCATTAATCAAATACGTGTCACATGTATTAAAGCAATGGATGAATATTTGAAATGAAAGAGTATGTATGCAAAAATAATGCGTGTAAATAAGGGTCTCTATCTATCTATCTATCTATCTATCTATCTATCTATCTATCTATCTATCTATCTAAACTTATTTATAAATGGAACTTTGTGTGTCCGTGTGTGTGTGCGTGTATCCGTTACTTACAGACTCCGAAACGGCAGAACCGATTTTCTTGAAAATTTACACAGTTGTACTATAAGCGTCTGCGAGCGTTCTTAGCTAGGTTGTGTGTCGAGGTACCACCAATAAATATCGAAAATCGATAATCGAAAAAATCGGGTTAAAGAAGGAGTAGTTCGATTTTAATCAAATTTGATACACTCATAGACAAAGACATAAGAAACGATATTCAGAAGTTTCAAGGTTGCAGTTCTTACAATAGTGCAGAAATCGATTATATATATATATATATATATATATATATATATATATATATATATATATAAGGCAAGATGTTTGTGTGTGTCTGTTTATCTGCATGTATGTCTGGATTTTTTCAGCCCTTTTATTTTAGTTTTTGCTTCGGGTTTGATTCTAAGTAGGTATAATTGTAGTTCTTAGTGTCAGCCAAAATCTCATTTACTCAGAGGACATATTTAGCCTTCAAAATTCAGTTTACGACGAAAAACACTTATTTGATGTCGATACCAGGAATTCAAATTTTGACTTACATCCATTCATTTTTCTTTTAGTCTACGGTTTCGCTTAAACTGGAAACAACTATTGCTTTTTAGTCCTTTGTGCCAACGTCCAAAGAGTCTGAGCTCCAGGATCATGGATTAGTTTTAAAGCTTTTATTACACCCGAGCAACGCCGAGCTATACTGCTAGTTTAAACTATAAAAGAATTAAGTGTTTTATATGTCGGTAACGTTAGTGTGTGTGAATGAAAAAACAAAATACATTTCCGTTTAAAATTTAAGCTAATTAATGTATACAAGCGACTGACAATTTTTTTAAAAATAAAATCAGAGAATCGTGTATGAACGTGTGTGTACGAAAGAATAATGTATGAATGTCTATGTTTATAAGTCGGTAAAGTTAGTATGCGCGTGAATGATAAAATGAAATACATTTTCGTTTAAAATTCTAGCAAAATAATGTATAAAAATATTTAGAGAACTTTTTATAAATAAATTAATTTTTTAGAATGAATTGTTAATGTTTAGAATCTTTCAATGAAATAACATGTATTAAAATTTTGATATCAATGTATTAATATAACTACAATCTCATAATTAAGTAATATAATTAATACATAGAAATATTAAAATATACACACAAAATTATAATAGTAATATATAAAGTACCATATTATATCATAATATTATAATTAAGCAAGATAAATAACATACAAAAGTATATCATAATGTACAAAAAATGAGAAAAAAAATAATTATATATACTGATAAACATATTAATTGATAATAATAATTATTATAATAATAATAAAAATAAAATATAATAATATAAAATAGTTCTTTTTAGTTTGAGCTTTGCTTAACAGCATATCAACCTCTGCGGGTTATTTAATGCCAAAACGGTAGGGTTTTAAGGTATTTTTTTTAATATTTGGTTTTAGTGAGATGTTTGATTTAGTCAGATTTTGATGAATTTTATTATTATTATTATTATCATTATTATTATTATTATTATTATTATTATTATTATTATTATTATTATTATCATCATTATTATCATTATTATTATTATTATGTCATTTTTCATCATATTTAGATTTCTGCATTGGTCTCACTACCAACCAAGTCTGCGGGGAGACCTAAGGCAGGTAGTGGCGTGTTGTTATGACTCCATTTCATGTTTTTCTATCCTCCCTATCATCCCCAGCATTACATAGATAAAGTTTTCCTTAGTGTGTGGGCTGTACTTAATAATACAATTTTTTGTATATCTCTTAAGCTGGGGTTTCCAGGGATTCTTTCAATGTGTTGTTTTGTTCCATTTTTTATCATTCCAAGTGCACCTACTATCACTGGCACAACTCTTGTTTTCAATTTCCACATTTTTTCTATTTCAATTTCCAGGTCTTTATATTTTGACAGTTTTTCAAATTCCTTGATTGCTATGTTACAATCCGCTGGACAAGCCATATCAATTAATAGACAAGTTTTCTCCTTCTGGTTTTTAACAATAATGTCTGGCCTGTTTGCTTCAATTTTTCTGTCTGTGTAGATGGTGTAATCCCATAGAATGGTTACATCTTCTATTTCTGTAACCGGTGCTGGATGATGTTCATACCAGTGTTTGTTTACAGCTTTTCCATAATGTTTGCACATTGCCCAATGTAAATATTGCCCAACTCTATCGTGGCGATTTTTATATTCGTTTGGGGCAAGCACAGAACAGCCTGAGATTAGGTGGTCTATTGTTTCTTGGTGTTTATCACAAAACCTGCATTTTGGATCCATATTATTATGCATAATATTTGCCTGAAAGTTTCTCGTGAAAAGACTTTGGTCTTGTGCTGCAAGTATAAATCCTTCAGTTTCAGACTTTAATCCAGATGCACGTAACCATCGATGAGTATTAACTTTGTCAACATTGGATTTATTGGCACGTACTGGATATTGGCCATGCAGAGGTTTGTCTTGCCAGCGCTGTTTCATCTTTTCAAGAGCTTTATCTTTGGCTTTCATTTTCATATTTTTTGCCGCAATAGTTGGTTCTTGGCTACTGTTTTGCTTTTCTACAGAATCTACTAACTGTAATTCTTGTTTGTATTTACTGCCTTCTTTTATTATTGAATATTTTTTCTTTCTTTCTTCATGTTGCCTTACTAATTGTATCATCCAATCCTTTGTTGTTTCTATGTATGTTAGTAAGCCAATAGTTGTTGTCTTGTATGACAATTCCAGCTGAATAAGACCCCTTCCACCTTCTTTACGGGGTATGTATAGACGGTCTACATCAGCCTTTGGGTGATGCATCCTATGCTTAGAAAGAAGCTTTCTTGTTTTAGCATCCATTCGCCTGATGTCGTTTAGAGTCCAGTTTAAGATGTTGAAGCTATATTGGACAACTGGGATTGCAAGGCTATTAATGGCCATAACTCTATTCTGTGAATTTAATTCAGTTTTTAATATCATTCGTAGCCTTCTATAGTACTCTTTACGCACTATTTCTTTCATTTTTTTATGGTGAATGTTTTCGCTCTCATTTACACCTAGGTATTTATAAGCTTCTTCTGGTTTCAATTCTTTTATTGTTACAGCAGGGTCTAGGCTAATTGAGGATGTTTCTTGTATTGATCCACGTAAAACTGTAGCTTTAGCACATTTATTCAAATTAAATTTCATTCCAATGTCTTCGCTGAAGCATTTTACAGTTTGCAGAAGACCTTCCAGCTCATTATCATTCTTAGCATATAACTTTAAGTCATCCATGTAAAATAGATGGCTTATTTTCTTTTGGCCTATTTTATAACCACATTCTGTCTTATTAAGTTGACTGGTTAGTGCTATTAATGATATGCAGAATAGTAAGGGAGATAAAGAATCACCTTGAAATATACCTCTTTTGATGTTTATTTCATCAGACTTATAGGTTCCATTTATATGATTGAGGTAAAGGGTTGTTTTCCATATAGACATGCACTGTTTGATGAAATTGATGATGACGGGCGATATCTTGTATATATTTAAAGTCTTTAAAATCCATTCATGTGGCACACTATCGAATGCCTTTCGGTAGTCTATCCAGGCAGTACTAAGATTTTTCTTTGTCTTGTAGCAGTTTTCCAGGATCATTTTGTTAATTAGCAATTGGTCTTTACAGCCATAACAGCCACGTTTGCACCCTTTTTGTTCAAGCGGTATCATGTCATTTCTTTCTAAGAATAAATATGTTTGTTTTGTTAAAATAGATGTTAGTAGTTTATATGTTGTCGGAAGACATGTAATTGGTCTGTAGTTTTTCGGGTTGTTTGTGTCACCATTCTTGGGTAGAAGAAATGTAATTCCTTTTGTCATCCATGCAGGAATTTTAGTGGGATCGTCAACCATTTCTTGGAGTTCTTTGGCTAATTTTTTATGTGCTGCATTTAAATAATATAGCCAAAAGTTAGGAATTTTATCTATACCTGGAGTTTTCCAATTGTGTGCTTTTTTTAGTGCAAATTTAATATCATCTTCTGTAATTCCAGACCATGTCTGTTCGGGTTTATTCTTCATTCGTTCTATCTCCTGCATAATCCAATGTACTTCCTTGCTAGGTTCTTTAGGGCAAGCCCATATCTTTTCCCAGAACTGTGTGACTTCTTCCATTCTGGGGGGTACTGTCACTTCAATTCTTTTTTTACCTATTTCCCTGTAAAATCTCTTTGTATCAGTCTGAAAGATCTTGTTTTGTCTGTAAAATTTTGCTCTTTTTTCATAGCGTCTTATTCTTTGAGCCTTCAGTTGGATTTTTTGCTTTATTTTTTCTTTATTTGATAAGACGTCATTTTCATTCCTGATGTTATATTTTTTTTCGGCTCTTCGTCTTTTCCTAGTTCTTACATTTATTCCTCTACTCAGTTCATCCAGTACTGACAGTTCACTTCTTAGTTGTTCGATTTCTTTTTCGATTTTTCTTTTCCAAGGTGGATCTTCACGTCTGCGTGACTGCCTTGTTTTTATTTTGATGTTTAATTTTTTTGTTGCTGCTGTTGCTGATGCATATATTACTTCGTTAAGATTTGTATTCGGGTCTTCATCCAGTATTGATTTCAGTGCTGCATTGTACAATTTAATAGTTCGGAGGTTTTGTTTTGTTGGTTGGAATTTTGGGAGCTGTTCACGTTCCTCCATTGTAATACTTTGTATTTGACTTAGCTGGTTTTTTATTTCTATCTTGGCTTCCTGTATATTGTTATTTTCCGTCAAATAATTATCTTCGATGTGTTCTGAACTAATTTTATTTTTGTCTTTTAACTGACTCAGACTCAGATCGCACCTTTCCAGCACTTTTAGACTTACATCATTATCTTCGCAGTGATTTGCGTGTTTCACGGTTTCTACATTATGACCTGTGATTTGTTTGATGTTATTACTTTTTATTTCTGGTTCCGGTTCCTTTTCATATTTTGTTGATTCGACTCTTCTTGTTACAATTCTTTTAATTTCGTGAATCTCAGCCTCTGACAGTCGGTTATTACGAATAATGTACCTACGTACATTGGCCAATTTATTTTCGTCAATATACTTTCTATTTGTTTGACCAACTTTTTCACGCCAAATGTCATATGTTTGGCGAGTCATGTTTTTTTGAGGTTTGAGTAACGCTTCATGAAATGCAGTCATAACGACTTTGTACTCCTCACGAGACCATTTTATTTTTTCTTTCTTTAAATATACGGTTGTAGATCTAGCTGGTGAATTTTCAGGACCATCATTAGGATTATCCTGGTTGTGGGGACCTGAAGATACATTCTTTGTGTAGGAGTTTGTTCCTATGGCAGATTTTTCGACCTCAGGTAGGTTCCCTCCTGAAGGACGGGCTCCCTGTTTATCCACTGGAAGAGCCATACTGGACTTTTTATTTCTATTTGTGTTTTTCATGTTTTTCCCACGAGTGACGCACGGGTCCAAAAGTCCACCCAAAGTTGCCCGGCACGTTGGGTAACGGTCTTTTACAAACAGGGTCCCGAAGCCTGTAGGGAATCGTTTGTGACCTCATAACGCAGTAGCCATTCACTCCTCGGCACGATTAACACCTTGAGTTGCGGGTTGTTGTTCGGAGTTTTCCTTCTCCTAAATGGGCTGCCAAGCAACATCTGACATAGACGCGATTGGAATTCAAGGAG
>JBBBDQ010000820.1:2667500-2765000 GCA_037127315.1 Ascarosepion bandense | reverse complement strand
ATTGTTAATTTCAAGTTGATAGGTAAATTCTGTGGTAGGTTCTGCTTTATTGGGTTTAGTTACTGAGATAATAGATTAGTGTAATGGTGGTAAAATATAAGGATGTCATCTATATATCGTAAGTAAGTAGAATTCTTAGGTGTTATATATTTGAAAGGACTGGATTGTAAGAACTCTAGAAATAGGCAAGCTAAAACACCACTGATAGAAGGCATTATGAGTAAGCCAAAGTTTTGGTTATAGAAAGTGTTGTTAAAAGAGAAATAACAATGGTTAGTGATAAATGTACATATTTTTAAGATTTTGTGGATAGGTAGTGGGTATTTTTCTTTTGATTTTTTCAGTTGGTTTTTAAGAATGTGTAGACATTTTTAATGAGTATGTTAGTATAGATTGATTCAATATCCAAACTTGCCATAGATAAGTTAGTCATGTTAATGTTTCTAATTTTATGGAGTAATTACCTGAGTGTCTGAATGTACCTGGTGATAATGGTGCTTATGAATGGTGGAATAATTTTAGTGACAGCTCTAGCTAATTTATGGGGATCACTGCTAATACCATATATAATAAGTTTAATAGGAATGTTTGGTTTATGAGTTTTGGGTAAGCCATATATTGTGGGAATAGTGGGGCGATATTCTAGTAATTTAAACCAAGATTTCTTTTTATCTAAACTTATTTATAAATGGAACTTTGTATGTGTGTCTGTGTATGTGTGTCTGTGTCTGTGTGTGTGTGTGTGTGTGTGTGTGTGTGTGTGTGTGTGTGTGTGTGTCCATTAGTTATAAACTCCGAAATGGCTGAACCGATTTTCTTAAAAATTTACACAGTTGTACTATAAGCGTCTGCGAGTGTTCTTAGCTAGATTTTGTGTCGAGGTACCCGCGATAAATATCAAAAATCGATAATCGAAAAAATCGGGTTATAGAAGGAGTGGTCCGATTTTATTCAAATTTGATACACTCATAGTCAAAGACATAAGAAACGATATTCAGAAGTTTCAAGGTTGCAGTTCTTACAATAGTGCAGAAAATTTGATATAGATACCAGGAAATCAAAATTTGACTTACATCCATTCATTTTTCTTTCAGTCTACGGTTTGGCATTAACTGGAAACAACTATTTCCTTTTAGTCATTCGTGCAAACGTCCAAAGAATCTGAGCTCCAGGACCATGGATTAGTTTTAAAGCTTTCGTTACACCCGAGCAACGCCGGGCTATACTGATAGTTTTTAATAGCTTTTTACTGTTTTGTTTTTGGAATTTTGTATTTTAGCATGTATTGTTTGTTCAGTGGTTTGCATGTAGGTTTGTTTTTTTTTTAATCATATCACCCCAGCAAGGCGGTAACGCCACTGATGTGCAGGGGGCTACATAGGAGTGAAAAGATTGGAAAAGAGAAAGCCGAAAACCACATCCTAAACAGGAAACAAGGTAGGAGCCTCTTCAGCTGTTCAATAGACGTGGGTGGAGTGTGAACCGGGGTTGTCATTATTTAAAAGCGATTCTAATGTTTAAGTTTAGAGGGTTGTATCCATTATGACTATACTTCCCCACTTGTTAGATCTGGTTATGATGATATTTTTGTTCATAGATAAAGTATTTAATGCTCGTATATACCTTCTGGGTAATGTAGTTTCAATGTTATTAGTGAGGGTTGCTGCTAATATGCCATGAACGAAACCTTTTGCGGTTAAAACTATGGTTTTTGGTAAAGGTGGAGATTGCGACATATGTCTTTAGTCCAGTGACAAATTTTAAGCCTAGAATTAAAGCCTCAGTTTCAGTAGAAGAGTGTTTGTATTTGGAGATGTTTTCAATGAGATTAAGATCATCTATCTCGATTCGTTATTGGTGCATAGGTTTTGGAGTTTAAGTCTTAATCGATTTTGTTGTTCGTTGTTAGCATGCGATATTGTTCGTTGCAAAATTTCGACTTTGGAAATGTTTTTTATACGAAGTAATAATGTGATGTGGCTTGGTAATTGGTGAGTTTTTATTGATGTTTAAGATTCCCAGCGCATGTGAGGAGGTAGTCATGGGTGTATTTTGGAAATATATCCTTTATACAATGTAGTACGTTAAAGGTGGCTCTAGGGCCGACTTTTTCAGCAATAAGTTAAAGATGCTTTTAGGGACGACTTTTTCGGCAATTCCTTCTGGGTTTTTTTTTTGTTTTGTTTTTTGTTTTTGTTTTTTGTTTGTTTTTTTTAGAGAGTAAACAATAAGTTTTTTTGTAAGTGAAAATGTAATGATATTTCTGTCTCCTTGAGATGATTTCCATATTCAGACAAAGTGAGTTGAATATATGGATCGAAACACAAGATGAACAGAATAAGTAATGAACAGGTAGGAAAAAGTGTCTTTAATCTAACTTGTTTCATTTTAACAAGCTTCTTCTGAGGTTTTTAACGACTAATGGTTTAAGAAAAGAATTATCTGCAATGTTATTAGTCAGACTTAACCGAACTCCCTACAGCTTACAAGTTTTTTTCCAGAATTATCATCATCAGAAGGTTTTTGTACTTCTTATCTCAACTTCAGCCACTATCTCACCGCCGTGGTGTGGCTTCTTTTAGTCTTTTCTAAAAAAAATATTTTCATGGCAGCTGCTCTGACGAGCTTTTTCTCTGGTACTCTATCCCCGTGAATTTAAGCGTTCTACTAGGTTGGCATCTAGATCCCACCATTTTACCGTTAAAATAGTTAAATGCAACCGCTATTTTACTCTAACAGGTTCTCTTTTCGAACTTCGCACTTGTGAAGCTCCCTTCCGTTTACCTGCTTTCCTGATAAATACAATCAATAAAAATCTAAATCCAATGTCAATCGCCATCTTTTCAAATCCCGTTCATCGTTTATTCTTTCCCCAATATCTCCTGTACCCAGTCTTTTCTCTCATTATAAGCCCCTGCGCACTAGTAGCGGTTAAGCCTTGACTGGGTGTGACATGATTTTTAAAAATATATCTTGTATACTGCGATCGGCGCATTTAATAGAATTCCTCTTAGAACTGGTGGTCTTTACCTGTATATAGCATTTTTACATGGAGTTAATGTATTAAAGAAAAAGTATTGAATTACTTAATAACGTCAATCCTCCATTATACCAAACAATTCATCACAGATGAAGTGAAAACTTAAGTCAACAGAAATATGATTCTTCAGAAAGATGCTGGTGATAGTTTGAGGGAAAATGAAAATAAAAAAAGACACTTGAAGTTAGAAAGAGAAAGAAACACTTGAAATTTCTGGGACACATAGTGAGGAATGAAGATTTAACAATTTTGTCATTCTGTAAATAAATCTTTGCTTTGATGTACACAAGAAATATTTTATCCTTTCACATTTCAACAACCAACCTTCTGATAACGATAAAAACCTTCTGATGATGATAATGCTGATGATAATTCTGCATAAAACTTGTAAGCAGTAGGGAGTTCAGTTAAGTTTGTCACAAGGCCGAACCAAGAAAAATTAACCAGCTCCCTATGGCTTAAAGTCGAAGTGGATATCCAATCAAATAATAATTAATCATAGCAACAATAAGTTAAGTAAACTCTGCATAAAGATAGTTAAAAATCAAAAATGCTCTTCATATTCTCTTCTGTACGGGGCACCTCGAGGTGGTGTAATGGTTAACAAGCTTGTCTCGCTAGAATCACTACAACTGAGTAATTAGTTTGATCCTCACTGTGTTTAACCTTACTTTCGGCCTTGTGCCACATCTAAGCTAGGCTTAGAAAATATCCATATACTCTTCTCAACGAGGCTATAAATAAACGCCCTAATTCAAGAGTACTTTATCACTTTTGAGCCACCTTACTTTAAGAAAAATAGTTCTTACTTTTTTTTTCTCGATTTTTTTTTCGTGATCTTGTTTACCCAATGTGATTTGACATAAGTCTTTACACTGGATTTTATTATATTAGGTTTTTTTCCCCTGACTTTTTCTAAGTTTTTCTTGCTCCTATCGCAAACGATTGTGTACAATGTCTCCAACACAAATCATAGCCGTCACTCTAAGTTGACAACATGACAAGATTGAAACCGCACAGTTATTACCAATGAAAAATAATGACAGAATTGGTCGGCTTAGCAATTTTCACTGTTCTATTTTTTTTTCTTTTTATTCGGACAACCCTCACTTTTTTGGTTTCCTCTGCTCTGTACTTAGTTTTATTTTCGTTTATATATAATTCCCTTTTGAGTTATCCGCTATTCACTTCATTACTTTTCTTTTCAAAAATATAACGTTTTCATCGTGAATTTTCCAACAACATTTACGAATAAATAAGACATAGAATAGTCCTCTTCTGTCAAAGACAGTTCCATCAATTCCTAAATACAGTCCATTCATTTCTTTTCTCATTGGCTTTACATTTATATGGTATAATAATTTACATTGTATTATTATAACTAGCAGGTGTACTGGGCGTTGCTCAGGAGCATGCAACATTCACAGAGCCGAATTATTTCCATTCTGTTCTTATTCCATTGGTAATAATGAAATTCTGCTTAGTTTATTTCTGAAAACTTCTATTTTGTATAACAGACTCCCAAGAGGATACTTCCCTGATCCCAACAATCTTAAGCTAATGAGGATATTAAACCAGTGCAAATAATATAAACAATGATCTTAAATAGGTTGGAAGAAATGCTATTCCAGAATCTGTACTATTATTGGTTTGCTCGTTCAATGGTGCAGTGAATATGATGTGCTTTTGTGGTGCAGTGGGTATCAGCTCGAAATGAGAAATCGGGGAGCCGAGTTCGAATTCCAGTTGTATTCACTTACGGGCAAATACCCTTGGGAAAGGTATTAATCTGTTTCTTCCCTCCAGCTATTTGTTAAATCATAAGAAAGATCGGGTTATATAGCCTTGGCTATCAACCGGTCTCCCAACGAAAGTAATGGCAACTTACTGCGGGAAAATATTTTGCCAAATCAGTCTTGTTTCTTTCGAGACACGAAGGCCAAGCGAGTATCGCATATGGCACTTAACTTCTTGACGATTATTCGGCATTTTTTTCTACGTTTTTTTTTTTTTTGGCTTTCCAGTTTTTAATCAAAGTGTAGTGACTGTTTCATCAACACTCCTACAGAATTAAAATCGGTCAAGATTTGAACATGAAAGTTATATAAATATAAAGAGGCTGGAAAACTCAATAGAGGCGATAGTGGAAAGATACGGAAGAAAAAAGTGAGGGACACAATGTGTGAATGGGGAGGGCAAGAGAAAAATCAGATTGAAGAAAAAAATGGGGGTGAATGAGAAAAAGGGCGAATAAAAACAGTGAGTCATTGAGGAAATAAAAGAGGAAATGAGGGAGAAAAATTAGGTAGAAATATAGGAAGGGAAGGTGACTAATGAAAAAGGTGAGATAACAGGGGAAATCAGGAAAAATAGGGTGTTAAAAAGAAAGGGAGAAAAGGAAGAATGAAGAAATAAGAAAGAAAAGGTGGCAGTGTAGAAGTGAGAGAAGAAACGAGCGTAAGAAGAAGAAAATGTGCTACGAATGAAGAAAGCAGAGAAGAAAAGAAATTATTAATTTTGAAAGGAGAGACGGCAAAAGATTGTATGACCGAGTAAAGGAGAGAGAAAAAGAGGGTATACAAGAGAAAAAAAGAGTGGAAAGGGTGAGTGAACGAAGAGGGAAAAAAGAGTTTGTATGAGAAAAGGAGAGAGGAAAAGGGTGGGTAAATGAAGAGAGGAAAAGAGGGTATGTATAAGAAAGGGAGTGGGGAAAAGTGTGAGCGAACGAAGAGAGGAAAAAGGATATGTATGAGAAAAAGAGAGAGGAAAAGAGTGAGTAAACGAAGAGAAAAAGAGGGCATGTATAAGAAAGGGAGAGAGGATAAGGATGCGTAAACGAAGAGAGGAAAAGAGGGTAAGTATAAGAAAGGGAGAGAGGAAAAGTGTGAGTAAACGAAGGGAGGAAAAGAGGGTATGTATGAGAGAAGGAAAGAGGAAAAGAGTGAGTGAACAAAGAGAGGAAAAGAGGTTATGTATGAGTAAGTGAGAGAGGAAGAGGGTGAGTAAACGAAGGGAGGAATAGAGGGTATGTATAAGAAAGAGTGTGGGGAAAAGTGTGAGTGAACGAAGAGAGGAAAAGAGGATATGTATGAGAAAAAGAGAGTGGAAAAGGGTGAGTAAACGAAGAGAAAAAGCGGGTATAAGAAAGGGAAAGGGGATAAGTGTGCGTGAACGAAGAGAGAAAAAGAGGGTAAGTATAAGGGAGAGAGGAAAAGGGTGTGTAAACGAAGAGAGGAAAAGAGGGTAAGTATAAGAAAGGGAGAGAGGAAAAGGGTGTGTAAACGAAGAGAGGAAAAGAGGGTAGTATGTAGAAAAAGAGAAAAAGAGAGAGGAAAAGGGTGAGTGAACAAAGAGGGGAAAAGAGGGTATGTATAAGAAAGAGTGTGGGGAAAAGTGTGAGTGAACGAAGAGAAAAAGCGGGTATAAGAAAGGGAAAGAGGATAAGGGTGTGTGAACGAAGAGAGGAAAATGGGGTAAGTATAAGGGAGAGAGGAAAAGGGTGTGTAAACGAAGAGAGGAAAAGAGGGTATGTATGAGAAAAAAAAGAGAGGAAAAGGGTGTGTAAACAAAGAGAGGAAAAGAGGGTATGTATGAGAAAAAGAGAGAGGAAAAGGGTGTGTAAACAAAGAGAGGAAAAGAGGGTAGGTATAAGAAAGGGAGAGGGGAAAAGTCGGTGCGAATAAGAAAAACAGGGAGTAGAAAAAGGTAATAATGAGTAAAGGTGGAAGGAAAAGGAAGTGAATGGGAAAAGAATCAGGAAGGAAATAAGAAAAAAGATGAAAAATGTGGCGAATGAAAAAAGAGGTGTGGAAAAGAGCGCATTAATGAAGAAAAGAGAGAGGAAAAAGAGTCTGAAACAGGAAATAGAAAATGGAAAGAGGTTAAGAACGAGAGAAAAAAGATTGAGAAGTAGATGGAAGGAGGAACGAGGAAGAGGCAGAGTAAACGTGAATGAGGAAAAGAAAGAGGCATATATCACGAACAAGTAATAAAAGAATGAAAAAAAAAACGAAGAGAATATATAAATTGGCGAGACTATATACAGAAACATATTTTTTTAAATGTCAGTGTTTCCTGTCCTTCATGCGCCTGCGTAGTTACTTCAACGTAAACATCACTTTAGTTTGATAAAATTAGCTATGTGTTAAATTAGGAGGACTTTTATCAGTAAATTATTATCTATATATATATATATAAGGCAATCTGTGAGTCTGTGTGTGACTGTTCCCTATGCACGCCTACATTTTTTAAGCTACGCGATTCAAACTTTCTAGGGACACATATCTACAGGGAAGCCAAGTCGACACATACTTTTTGAGTTTAAGTTCAGCAATATTCCCTTTCGCACTTTTTGGCAAATGGAGCCGATTGCTTACATTTGCTCTGTAAAACATCTAAGATCTAAGATGATTGCTGGATTATGTCACAGAAATCAAATCTAACGAGTAAAATGCTACTAAAATATTTTTTATTAAAAAAAAATGAGCTTTTATATTCAATTTTTATTCCGACGTTTTACATCACAGAAATCAAATCGCACATGTCAAATATTTTTTTATTAAAAAAAAAAAATAAATACAAAATAAAAAAAGGCTTTATATTTAAATTTTATTCTGACGTTTTAAAAATTCATTTGGTCAACAAAAAATGTGAGTATTTTCCCCGTAAGTTTGAAACAAAACAAAAAATTTAAAAACAAAAGTGTTTTTTCAAACAAAAACAAAATTTGTAAAATAAAAAGTGGCATCTTCTCCTACTACTAAAATGTTCTGAGTTGTACAGCCAACGTCGGGTTATGATACGAGTTATCTCTAAAAAAAATCTTCTTACACTCTAGAAATATTTTCTAACTTAAAATAACCTGCAAAGAGTTAATAAGCCGTAAAAACAAATCAAAGAACCAAACTGGTTAATGAAGAAGTGACACTCAATAAAATTCTACTACATGATTCAAGAGGCTTATACTTTTCTATCAGATCCAAAACACTCATATCATCCGGCCAGATTAGGTTCATACAGGACTTGGCATGGATATTCATGGATTTTTATTGTGAATATTACCAAAAGTTTATTCCAGAATCTATTATCTTAAAGGGGGTTTCATTCAAACAAGTTTAAACTGATTTTGGAGAAAGAATTATTTGTAAAATTTGGATGAATCTTGTTGGAGAAATGGAAGCATTGTCATCGCCGTTTTTCTTCTTCTATGTGCCGTGCCCCTTCAGGATGTAGGCGATCATGGCTTTCCACGTCTCCCTATCTCTGGTGGCTCTTAATACGCCTTCTCCTGTTACACCATGCAACCCTTGTTCCTTTATCCACCTGATCAGGTCCTTCATATATATTACCCGCTGCTTTCCCCTGTCTCTTCTTCCCTCTATCTGGCCTGTTAGTATCAGATTCTACAAGCCCTCTTTCCTTATTGCATGCTCCACGCAACCCTCGTTCCATCATCCGCCTGATTAGGTCCTTCAAATATGTTATACGCTGCTTTCCCGTGTCTCTTTTTCCCCTCTATCTGGCCTGTTAATATCAGGTTCTCCAATCCCTTCTTCCTCATTGCATGTCCCAGGAACTTCAGCTGTCTCTTCCTGATGTTTAGTATTAATTTCCTTTACGTTTCCACCATTTCTAGGATTTCATCATTACTCACATGCTCGATCCATGATATTCGCAGCATCCTTCTGTAGAACCACATTTCAGTTGCTTCAAGTTTTTCCTTCATCATTCACTGCCATAAGGTCTCTTTGAGAAAGAACGAAATTTCAAAGAAAATATCTTCTGTTTACTGGATATGTGATGCTAAGTCATCGCCGTTATAATATGTAAATTTGCCCTGCCAAGATCATGTACCTGGAAAAAAACAATCGAGAAAAATTCTGTTTTAAAATATTGATTTACTAGCAGTATAGCCCGGCGTTGCTCGGGTGTAATGAAAGCTTTAAACCTAATCCATGGTCCTGGAGCTCAGACTCTTTGGACGTTGGCACACAAGACTAAAAAGCAATAGTTGTTTCCAGTTAAAGTGAAACCGTAGACTGAAAGAAAAATGAATGCATGTAAGTCAAATTTTGATTTCCTGCTATCGATATCAAATAAGTTTTTTTCGTCGTAAACTGAATTTTGAAGGCTAAATATGTCCTCTGAGTAAATGGTATCATGGCTGAGACTAAGAACTACAATTATACTTACTTAGAGCCAAACCCGAAGAAATAAACTGGCTGAAACAATACAAACATACAGGCAGATAAACAGACACACACACACACAAACATCTTGCCTTTTATATATATATATATATATATATATATATTATCGATTTTCGGCACTATTGTAATAAACTGCAAGCTTGAAACTTCTGAATATCGTTTCTTTTATGTTTGTCTATGAGTGTATCAAATTTGATTAAAATCGGACCACTCCTTCTATAACCCGATTTTTTCGATTATCGATTTTCGATATTTATCGGGAGTACCTCGACACAAAACCTAGCTAAGAACACTCGCAGACGCTTATAGTACAACTGTGTAAATTTTCAAGAAAATTGGTTCAACCATTTCGGATTCTATAGGTAACGGACACACACACACACACACACACAGACACACAAACACACACAGACAAAATTCCATTTATAAATAAGTTTATTTGTGATAGGTAAAACAAAGGTAGATAAATATGATTCAAATAACAGTTTTAAAATCATTCAGTGTGACGAAAGTGTAGCTGCTTTCTCCTTTCGATAACACTCAGCTTTCCAGTGTTTTGTTGACAGTAGATTATAATTCACACCTCAACCCACTGACGATATTTGCTGATCACCACTGAACGTGCCATACGTAATATACGCTTGGGCAGTCATGTCTCTTAAGATACCTGATTAACTAGGCGGAAGATTTTTCCGCGGGAGTAAGCAATTTCTTTCTGCGGTAGACTGGTTGCCAACCAAAACTATAGAACCCAATTTGTTCTGCTATTAAATCCTTTTATCCAGATCAGCCACTTAAATGTCATACATGATACACGCTTGGGTGATCATGTCTCTTTCGATCCATAACTGACTAGGCAGAAGATTTTTCTGTAGTAGGTTGCCATTTCTTTCTGCGGAACACTGGTTGCCAACCAAAACTCTAGAACCGAATCTTTCTTGCTATTCAGCCCATAGATGAATGGAGATGAATTGGAGGTTATTTGTCGTAAATGAATGTAAAGAATTCAGCTAAAATTCGAAACTGGCTCTTCGATTTCTTATTCTGGTCCGACAACAGGCCATATGAAATGACTATATAGAATCCATAGCTAAATCCGCTGCTAAGAAGGTCGGTTGTCTGTGTAGGGCTAGGCAGTTTTTCCCGTCTGAAACAATCCTGCACATATATAAACCTACCATCCGCCCGTGCATTGAATACTCCTGCCATATCTTGTCGGGTGCTCCTGCTATCTACCTAAGAGTTCTTGACAAAATCCAACGGAGAATCTGTAATGTGATCGATCCCGACTTGGCAACTCAAATACAGTCACTTTATCACCACCACTGTGTCTTCTCTCACGGCTTCTGCTTCGATTAACTTAGCTCACTGCTGCCCCCTATATATAAATTTACTCGAGCCACAAGATTAGCAAATAGGTCCCACTCTTTTACTGTGAAACCAATAAATTGTAAACGCAAATTCTACTCCATCAGCTTCTTTTCTCGCACTTTCCGCCTGTGGAATTCCCTTTCCGTTTACTTGCTTTCCCGACAGCTACACTCTTCAAGAATTCAAATGTAAAGTCAATAGTCATCTCCTATCTCACTAACTCGCATCCTCTCTCATGCTCCTTTCTCCTGCCACTCCACTCTCATCAGTATTCTCATCCTTCTCTTACACACTTCCTAACACCCCCTATAACCTGTCACTCTTTCTCATAACTTTCCTCCTATCTAACCCCATGCACAACAATGGCAGTAAAATGCCTTGCATGGGTCGATATGATTATAAAAAATATCCATTACATCTACAACGTAGCCTGTGCGATTTCGAAAAGTCTTTGACATATTTTCCTGAGTCTTAGAATTAGATTTAGAAAAATAAGTCAAAGCTTTTCCGAACCATTATTAAAATTACTCAAAACTTTTTCTTACTCATAACTGCTGCATCAAATACATGAATTAAAGTCTTTGATGTCAATTCACCTGCTTTTAAAAAACTCCTCCTAGCAGGTAAGTAGGTGCTTCAAAAATGTTGTCTTTATTCTTGCCACATATCGCTGAGCATAATGTTATGACGTTTGTATATTTCCGTTGTAATTGCTTAATTATATTCAAACTATTTTCTTTATGATTTATTTTTTATCATTTTAACAACGTTTCGGCTTTTTTGTGCCTTCCAACCGTCATCAATTGCTTGTTGGTCTGGTAACGCTCAGAGCATTTCGAACAAAACACTTTATTTATTCTGTGTGAGTAGATTTGTGATTTTCTAAGCGCAGCTAAGATGTGGCACAAGGCCGAAAGCATAGGACACCCAGTGAGGATCGAACTCAATATTCAATTGTAATGATTCTAACGAGACAAGCTTGCTAACCATTACACCACCTGGAGTTGCCCTGATTTTCTAAGGGCCGATGAGATGTGGCACAAGGCCAAAAGTATGGGGTACCCATTGAGGATCGAACTCACTACTCAGTTGTAATGATTCTAGCTAGACAAACTTGCTGACCATTACATCATGTCAGGGTTTCCCTGCGGGAGTAGATTGTTTTCTTTCCGTTGGACATGTATCAGGATATCTCACCGTGTTCATAAACATGGTAAGCGAAAAGATAACAATCTACTCCCGTTTATTAAATAAAGTTTTTAGTTCGAAATTCTTTGAAGACAACGACCGAAACTTCGTAAATATGTGGAATAGGAAATTAAGAATTAAAATCAACCTTCTTCTTCACTTTTACAAAACTTCCCAATGAAGTATGAAAACCTAGTTTTCCCCAAATAGAACAGGATTGACCATGTGCTTAAAGAAAAAGTCGAAATCAGATTTCGTAAGTAGGTGTTCAACTGTTTTTTTTTTCACCAATGGAAGTGACTTGCAAGAATAAAAAGGACTTCGCGAGTCAGTGCGAAAAATCTAGATTACAATAAAAGGACTTCGATCAGCGTCAGTCAGAGTCAAATGGGAGCAGCGAGACGAAACTACTAAAATGTAACGGGAGAAACTTCAACTACGGACTCGAACATAGATCGCTTCGCACATTGTCCTCCTTCTCCTTCTTTCTCATGTGCTGATTCCTTTTACTTCTTCTTCACCATTCAAAGACATTCCTACCAAACATACATACATACATATGTATGCATATACTCTTTCAACAAATTACTACCACGAATATTTGTACAAACTCTTGGTACCTTTCACTTTCTCATACAACTTTTAACTAATACTTATTCTTGTTATTCCTCTCTTTTAATAAATTTCTATTTTAAAATGCAAAATGTATATTTTATTCTTACACTATTCCACACGACCTTCTGATAATAACCTTCTGATAATTCTGATGATCAGTCAGTCAGTTAAGTGCCATGCGCGATACACGCTTGGGCGATCATGTCTCGAAAGAGACATGACTGACTGGGCAGAAGATTATCCCGCAGTAGGTTGCCATTGCTTTCTGCGGTAGACTGGTTGCCGACCAAGGCTACAGAACCCAATCTGTCCTATTATTTAACCCATAACTGGAGGGAAGAGATGGATTAATACCTTTCCCAAGGGTATTTGCGCGTAAGTGAATGCAAGGAATTCAACTGGAATTCGAACTCGGTTCCGAGCCGATATCCACTACGCCACAACGCACATCCTGATGATAATTCTGGATAAAATCTTGTAAGCTGTAGGGAATTCTGTTATTTATGACACAAGGCCGAATCAAAGAAACATTAACCATCTCCCTACGGCTTCAAATATTACAACAAAGATGAAGGCATTAATTAGACCAGCGATTCCCAAACTGTGGGATATTTCCCCCTGGGGTGGGGGGGATTTGAAGCTACCAGGAGGAAATAATTGAAAATCCTCATTCTGTTTTCCACAACCTACGTTTGTGAGTCAGGATTTTCTACTTTACTCAAATTCAAGCCTAAAGCACGAAACCGACCGGAGGTGGAATGTGACATACGTTGCGCGCTTGCCAAAACTAACCCTGACATTGATACACTGGTGCACAAGAAGCAGCATCACCCTTCTCACTAATTTAATTCTGAAGTAGAAGAGCAAACAAAAGTCCTTTTATTTGTTACTAACCGCTCTTTATGGCTATCCTTAGTTGTTATTAACTGCTCTCTATCCACTTTACTTTGTAACTATAAGTTTATCAGTATATTTGTACATTTGAAAAATAAATTAGTAAATAGTCTCAGTGTGTTTAAACTGCTCTTTCTGTCATACACATAAAGAGGGAAATCTGGATGATTGAACTGGGTGTAAGGGGAAATGACAGAAATAAAAGTTTGAGAACCACTGAATTCGACTGTAAATAATGCAAAAAAAAATGATTTCTAAATTATTTTTATCTCATTTTATAAACAACAATGAAATAAAGGAATCACGTCGTTGAGTAATGGTAGATAATGTAGTCAAGTTTACGTTTACTTACTGCTTTCTATGTTCGATCCTTGCTAGCAGCTTCATTTTTGTGACCTTGTGCCCAACTAAGCTAAACTTTTTAAATGAAAATTACAACAAAAAATCACCTCTTTCTCCGCCTCCAGACCGCCATCATTACAATTCTTATCGCTTGAACGAATGAGCTTCGAATCAAATAGCTACTTAAGTCGACCACATGACTTGTTCCCAGTTAATCAGCAATAAAAGTCGAATGTGAACAATAATACCGACGTCCGACTCCAAGGCTGAAGGATGAAAATTGTTCGCTAGTTGCACAAATCACGTTAAATTGTTGTTAAATTCGGCTTTGGCAGAAGAAAAAAGGGTAGACAATTAGGTGAGTGAAGTTGGTCACGTGATTACAACCAAAGCTATATCGTCAGATTTAACCATAAAAAAATGGAAAACAGGAATAATTTTATAAGTTGAAGTACAAAATTGCTCGAAGGGTACACAAATGGTGTTAACTTGTTTTTCGTTGAGTGTTGTTGTAAGCTGGACTTAAAAAGATTGGTGACTAGGGTCAGCCACGTGATTAATAACTAACCAATCAAAATGAAACCACAGATTTTAACGAAAAAAATAAAAATAAAAATACGTGCGGAGAAATAAGAAAAGATGATGGACGAAAGTTTCAACATTTGCTACGCAGTTAGAGCCAAACCGCCATGAATGGCAGTCAGACAGAGTGAGACAAATCAATTATAGATTTCTTCGTTACGTTCAACACTTCAGGCGAAAGAAACTTCCTTTATTCCACTTCAATCTTGTTGATGTAGATCAATTGTAAATCTTGAGACGAAGATATCTGAGGTTCTACATTATTTACACTGTTCGGACTGTTTTCTTCATCTTTATTGCCATGTTTACGACGCTTTGGGCTGTTGTACGCTCCGGCCTTCTTCAGTTGCTAGGCATTTTGAACCGAACACTTGATTTCGATCACTGGGTATATCATTCTCGTTCCATGTGTAATGCTACTTCCGGATGGCTTATAGTTATCTCTCTTTAACTCAACTCTAATTTATCTGAGCCAGGTATTGAACTCTTTGTGTCAAGTCACTGGAACTAATCAACGCTTATATCTATTGGGCCATGTGTTTGTGGTGCAGTGGATATCGACTCGGAACGACAAATCGGGGTGCCGATTTCGAATTACAATTAAATTCCTTGCATTTACTTACGAACAAATACCCTTGGGAAAGGTATTAATCCGTCTCTTCCTTCCAGTTATGGGTTAAATAGAAGGATAGATTGGGTTCTATAGCCTTGGCTGGCAACCAGTCTACCACAGAAAGCAATGGCAACCTACTGCGGGATAATCAACTGCCCAGTCAGTCAAGTCTCTTTCGAGACATGATCGCCCAAAACGTGTATCACGTATGGCACTCAACTGACTGACTGTTCTTGAGGACCTCGGTGTCTGAATTTCTCGAACTGGTAAACCTAATGTCTCAGCAATCTTTTTTCACTAAAGCTCATATTGTAATCTTTAAAGCTAATGATTTTCCCTAGGAATCCGTGTTACTGGTTCCCCTAATGCATTCATTTTTATGCTTGTCCTGCTTAATAGATTTTTGTGGCCTGGCATATTCGCTGATTCTTTAAGTTTACGTAGTTTCCAAAGGTGTTCTTTATCAACTGTTTCAACTACATCCCAGAGGAGCCACTGATCTCCTTTCTCTCTTCCTATGTGATCAGCTACGACCGATTTTTCTATCTTGTCTCGTTTTACGACCTTACGATGCTCTTACAGCCTTACCTTAAAGGATTCAGTTAAAAATTCCTTGCACCTGAAGAAGGCTGGAACGTACAACGGCCGAAACGTCTTACAAATGGCAACAAATATGAGGACAATAGTCCGAATAATGTAAATACTGTAAATACTACTTCATCTCAGAAATATAGACAAAGAATTCGGTTCGAAATTCCTAACACCTGAAAAAGGCCGGAGCGTACAACGGCCAAAATGTCGTACAAACAGCAACAAAGATGAGAACAATAATCCGAATTATGTAAACACTGTAAATACTACCTCATCTCAGAAATATAGACAAAGAGTTCGGTTCGAAAGAAGAAGGCCGGAGCGTACAACGCCCAAAATGTCGTAGACAAGAGAATAAAGATGGCGACAACAGTTCTAACAGTGTCAGTCAGTTAAGTGCTGTACGCGATACTCGCTTTGGGCGATCATGTCTCGAAAGTGACATGACTGACTGGGCAAAAGATTATCCCGCAGTAGGTTGCCATTGCTTTCTGCGGTAGACTGGTTGCCAGCCAAATCTATAGAACCCAGTCGGTTCTATTTTTTAACTCATAACTGGAGGGAAAAGGCGGTTAATACCTTTCCCAAGGTTATTTGCGCGTAAGTGAATGCAACTGGAATTCGAACTCGGTTCCCCGATTTGTCGTTCCGAATTGATAACCACTGCACCACAACGCACATAATACTGCAGCATTTTAGTAATATAGACAAACATTTAAGGTTCTATTCTGTATTTCATTTTGGGACCACCATAAAAAAATCACTAATAAAATTTTCTTTTCTTCTTTTTCTTCTTTTGCTTGTGCTGTGTTTCCTTATGGCGTAAGTGACCATGGCTCTCCATAACTTCCTGTCCTTTGTAGCTCTAAATAAATGTTATCTTTCTGTTATTTCTCCTAAACCCTGTTCTGACAATCATTTACCAAGCTCACTATATATTTCAAACGTTATTTCTCTCTGTCTCTTTTGCCTTCAATCTTTTCTGTAAGTATCAGATTTTCCAGGCACTCCTTTCATTACGTTCACTAGAATCCTTAACTGTCTCTTCCTGATGTTAAATATATTTTTTTTCGTTTCCATTTTTCTCTAAAGGTTTATCATCGATATCCTGAATATCCTTCTGTAGAAGCACATTTCTTTTCTTCATCTTTGAAGAGATTGTATAGCATTCATTGCCAAACAGAACAGATATCACGTAACAGTATATTACTGTTTTCTTTGTTTCTGGCGATTTTTTTCTATGTCTTAGTACTCTGCTTAGCTTCTGGAAAGCACCTTTGGCTGTCCGAATACGCATTCGGATTTCAGTGTCACACTTCCATTCATCTGTTAAAACGCTACGCAGATATTTAAATTTTCGCACTTGCATTATTCTGGCATCTCCGATTTGCATTAATTAGATAGAGCTCATTTCTTTGCTGACAACTACGTACCTTGTCTTCTTATGACTGATGCTTAGTCCTTTCTTCTCGCTTTCCTTCGCTACCTTCCGTAGGAGGTTTTGTAGTTTCCTTTCCGTGTATGCTATCAACACTGTGTCATCTGGATATTGTTGGACTTTTTGGTACTTATGTATACTGGTGAGACACCCATGGGTGAACCCATTTTAGAAGGCTTAATCAATCAGGAATCTCAAAATATTCAATCCGACGTGTATAAAAGGCGGCCATATTTTTCCGAGTATTGTCGATCTAATCCGTTTCAGGAGAGTGTCTAATTCTAATTATATCTCTTAACAATATTTATCTTTTTACTATCTCGTCCCCTCTTTTTTCATATCCACAGTTTCATTTGTTAGGCCATCCTTGTTTCACACTGTACCTCTTAATAGCAGTATGTTGTGTGAGTGTCAAATTCTCTAAGCTTTATTTCCTTGTTATGCATCACAGAAATCTCATTTGATTCTTTTTGATTCTATGTTTTGTTTGGTTTGTTGTTATTTTTTGTTTTTTGTTTGTTCTTTTTGTTTGTTTGTTTTTGTGTTATTTTGTTTTTGTTTTTGTTTTTTTTGTGTTTTTTTTGTTTTGTTTTTTTTTTTTGTTTTTTGTTTTTTGTTTTTTTGGGTTTTTTTTTGTTTTTTGGTTTGTTTTTTTTTTTGGTTTTTTTTTGGGGGGGGGGGTATTTCATTTTATTATAACTTACCAGTTTCTCACCTGTGTTATTTTTAGCGTCCTTTTTTAGAACCACCCTGCATATATACAAATCAACCATTCGTCTGTGCATGGAGTAATGCTGCGATATATAGTCAGGTGCCCCCGCTGTCCATCTCCGTGTTTTTGACAGGCTCCAAAGGAGAATCAGTAATGTGATTGGTACCGATTTAGCGGCTCGACTACAGCCACTTTCTCACCGACGGGATATGGCTTCCCTTTGTCTGTTCTATAAATACTTCCATGGCTTCTGCTCCAACGAACTTAAGTCATTGGTGCCTCTGCAACAAGTGTTTACTCGTGCATCCAGACTGGCAACTGGGCCTCACCCATTCACAGTTAGATCAACCAAATGCAGACGACATTTCTACTCCCGCAGCTTCTTTTCTCGCACTTCCTGCCTGTGGAACTCGCTCCCATATTCTTGCTTTCCTGATGGCTACAACATCCAGGAATTTAAATGCAAGGTCGATACTCATCTCTTAAACACTTGACCCTAGTTTTTCTTCACCACCTTGTATATCCCTTCCTTTTTCTCCACCTCTGCAACTGTTATAACCCCTGTGTTCCCTTCCTTCTCTTGCTCCTTTCTAACTGGTTCGTCCTTCTCTTCACTCTCCTCTAATCTTTTTACTCTTATGTAGCCCCTGCAGATCAGTGGCGTTACCGCCTTGCTCGGGGTGATATGTTTAAAAATAAAAATAAAAAAACCGCATGCTTATGTCCCAAAGTTTTTTGTTTTTTTTTTAATTTTCAAGGAAATTATCCAGTATTTATTGTCGTAGAGAAGGAATAATATTACACAGCACTCCGCCACTTTTTTCTTTGTAATTAAATTTTCATCTTTCATAATATTTTTCAAAGATTTAATTTACTCCGTACCATTTCAGTCAGTCATTTAAGTGCCATACGTGATACACGCTTGGGCGATCATGTCTTGAAAGAGACATGACTGACTGGGCAGAAGATTTTTTTCCGCAGTAGGTTGCCATTATTTTCTGCGGCAGACTAGTTAACAACCAAGGCTATAGAACCCAATCTCTCCTGTTATTTGACCCATTGCAGGGATTAATACCTTTCCCAAGGTTATTCGCACATAAGTGAATGCAAGAAATTCAACTGGAATTCGAACTTGCTTCCCCGATTTCTCGTTCCGAGCCGATATCCGCTGCACCACAACGCACAGAACTACCATATATGAGCCTTAAACCATATTGTTGCTCTGTGAGTGTTAACTCACTACAGTTGGATTTTAATTAAACTTTCAGGGCTTGTACACTGAAAAATACTCGCGAGAAAATCATTTTTAATTTAAAAGGATCTCTTTAAAAAGGTAATTTGTTTTGTTGCAAAAAAAATTATGTTCCTTTATCTGACTTGATATCTGTAACCCTCTGTAAATAATAAGGGAGGTAAATTTCACTAGAAACAAAGAAAAGAGTACTGGATTGCTATGCGATGTCAGTTCTTCAATACGGAATGAATGCTGGATAATATCATCGAAAATGAGGAAAAAACTTGAAGCAGCGGAAATGTGGTTCTACAGAAGGATGCTGCAGATATCGTGGACTGAGCACGCAAGCAACGATGAGGTGTTGAAAAGAATGGCAACGAAAAGGAAATTAATAGTGAGTATCAGGAAAAGAAAACTGAAGTTCTTGGGACATGCAATGAGGAAGGAAGGCTTGGTAAACCTGATACTGACAGGCCAGATAGAAGGAAAAAGAGACAGCGGAAAGGAAGGCAGCGGATAACATATTTGCAGGGCCTCAGCAGGTAGATGACGGAACGGGGTTTGCAGGTGTAACGGGACAAAACATACTAAGAGCCACCAGGGATAGGGAGACGTGGAGAACCATGATCACCTATGCCCTGAAGGGACAAGGCACATAGAATAAGAATTTCATGAAAAAAAATAAAAAATATGATAAAAACATTTTATTGTCTAAATCTTTGTTTTATTAAGACGAAAGATTAAAAAATGAAATATAAAAGAATTTATAAAGAATTTTTTTTAATCATGTCACCCCAAGCAAGGCCAGTATAGCGCGGGGGGCTACACAGGGCGATAGACGAGTTAGGATGTACATAGGGGAGAGTTGGAGAGAATGGGAGGGTTAGTGTGTTAGGAGGTGTCTATTGACGTTATATTTGAACTCCTGGAGATTATAGCCGTCGGGGAAGCAAGCATGCGGAAGGAAATTCCACAGTGCGAGAAAAGAAGCTGTTGGAGTAGAAATTGCGGTTACATTTCATCGGTTTCACTGTAAAAGGGTGGGACCTAGATAATTTTTTGATATAAAAATTGTTTGGGACTTTTTTGTTTACATATTTTAGAACCTTTGGGTGAAAATCTTGTGTTTTGGCGTCAATAGTTGACCTTCAATTTGTACAAATAACTTAAGCCTTTTTTTTTTTTTAGTGAAAAACACTTATTTGGAAATTCTTGTAAAAAAGAAGCACATAATTGTCTTTAAGTTGGTGGACATCATTAATAAATTGAAGGAAAGAATAAGAGTAATCCAAACATAACTTTTACTCATTTGCGAAACAATATATAAAATATAAAACTGTTATCGTTTGAGAATTTCTTTTTTATAGTTCTTTTAAATGTTCTTTCGGAAAAAAATGCGGCATGTGGTATCGGAAAAGGGACCGACGAGTCTTTGTTGTCTGTCCACGTATTGCGGATGAAAAGATAACGAGAGCTTCATATCTTCCACTGAAGTAGCAGGAGGTCGGGCCGAGATTTGCAGATTTTATGACCAATCCAGAACTCAAAAGGGTACAGAAGAGTATTCCATAGTCTTAAACCCTACCCTGCTGCTATGTGTATGTTATCCAGCGTGTGAGTGTATGCTAACACACACACACACACACACACACACACACACACACACACACACACACATATATATATATATATATATATAAACTTATTTATAAATGGAACTTTGTCTCTCTGTGTGTGTGTGTGTGTGTGTGTGTGTGTGTGTGTGTGTCCGTTACTTATAGACTCCGAAACGGCTGAACCGATTTTTGGGAAAATTTACACAGTTCTACTATAAGCGTCTGCGAGTGTTCTTAGCTAGGTTTTGTGTCGAGGTACCCCCGATCATTATCGAAAATCGATAATCGAAAAAATCGGGTTATAGAAGGAGTGGTCCGATTTTAATCAAATTTGATACACTCATAGACAAACATATAAGAAACGATATTCAGAAGTTTCAAGGTTGCAGTTCTTACAATAGTGCATAAAATCGATAATATATATATAAAAGCTTTCATTACACCCGAGCAACGCCGGGCTATACTGCTATATATATATAAAATAATTGCGACAATTTTCCAATCGCACCTGATATATATATATGAGGTGCGATTGGAAAATTGTCGCAATTATTTTATTATTTCAAATATTCTTTAAGCTGAGTCTGAGCTCCAGGACCATGGATTAGTTTTAAAGCTTTCATTACACCCGAGCAACGCCGGGCTATACTGCTAGTATATATATATATATATATATGAGTGGGGATTAATTCCTATTGTTCCAAAGTTCACCTTGACCGGGATGGTAGCACTTCTATTCTTTCTAATGCCGTCATTCCCTTCAGTAGAACTCTACCATTAAATACAGACATTTCTATTTGTTTGTTTTTTACTTTTGATTTTTTGTCTTTTGTTTTTTTGTTTTTCTTCAAGGACATAGGCACAAACTTCCAGAGATTCTTTGATTGTTAACACTGAATTGCCATTACACCGGGAGAAAGAAAAGTTTTTGTCTGCTTTAATACAATGTTATCTTTACTGGGTTACAGATCTACCTGACTGTTTAACCCATAGCTGAGGAGAGAAAAAGAAATGGATTCGTAAGATTAATTGGAAGCGAAAGTAAAAGATTAGGCCGAAACTAGAACTCGGGTTGCCAATAACTGTAAAGCTTTGCCCAGACAGATAGAGATCACTTCTCCGGATAGGGGAGGGTCACTCGAAAAAGATCTTTCTCCAGTCTCACCACTTAGCCAATCCGTTGCACCTAAATTCTTCTTCGTATAGCTTAAACACTTGTGACTCAACTGTGTACAGTGCTTTCTGGATACAGCTCGATCAATATGAATAGATATATTCATATATTATAGTTAAGTGTCATACGTGATAGACACTTGGGCGATCTTGTCTCGACAGAGATATGACTGACTGGGAAGAAGATTATCCCGCAGTAGGTTGCCATTAATTTCTGCGGTAGAATGAATTCCAACCAAGGCTTTAGAACACAATTAGTTCTGTTATTTAACCCAAAGCTGGAGGAAGAAGTAACGGATTACGCTCAACGCTCAAATACCCTTGGTATTTGAGCGTAATGCAACAAATTCCACTCGAATTCGAACTCGGCCCTCCAATTTCTTGTTCCGAGGCGATAACCACCGCACCATAACCAAATTCTTTTCCTATAAAGTCGAAATTAAATCTGAGACTAGCCTGGCAACAATAACTAGCCGCCTCTCTCACAAATGATAGTAGACAAAGTGGGAGCCGGTAGCAGGCATGTAGTACAATGGAAGATAGTTTTAAGGTAGAATCTATAAAGCAAAGACTAGACGAACAAAAGAATTATTCACTAACAACGCCATTTCCAGAACGGTTGAAAGAAAATGACAAGAAAATAATACTAAGTACTGATTCTTATTGATTTTGTGGGCTGGCCAGTAAACATCTCTTATTCAATGGCGAAAATTCTATCTCCATGAGATTATTTCAATCTTATGTAACAGTTGAATAAGCTTCATAGTGTTTTTTCTCGTTTACTTCATCATTGTCTCTTTTCTTTCTCATATTTGGATTTAAGTTTTTTTGGTTTTTGCTGTTAACTAAATGTAACTATATTTTTAGAAGTTATTGACAAAAATGTTATCGCATAGTGACAAAACTCTGCTAAAATAGTTCGCGTGCAGAAACCCCAAATGTCTTAAAGAACCTCCTTCCTGGTCCCTATGTGTGAATCGATATATTGGTAACTTTTTTGGATCGGATTCTTTTTCTCATTCACCGGTTAGCTAGTTATATTAATTTGTTTAGCTACCACCATTAATCTGAGGCGCCAACTAGACACCGGTAGTAGACATGTTTATCCTATTTTTACCCCTTTTTTGAGTAAGTTTTCCGAATCCTACAACCAATCTGTTTATTAATTTCACGCATTTTAGCCTATTACATGATTCTCGAATTCCTCCTTTTGTTAAGAGCCACCGTTTAGTGCATATTGATCATTAAGAATTCCCCTTGTATTAAGAGCCTATGATTACTAGTACTTACAATGATAAAGGGACAGTTGACATTTCTAAGACACTTAATGAGGAAAAATAACCAAGATAATGGACATTGAAGGAGAGAGAATCAGAGGACAACAATGAATAACATTTTCAAGATCTTTGTTATTGTAACGGTGCAGAACGCAATTATCTTCCTCCATCTAAGATGGAGTCACGAGGGTCACGTAACGACCGGTGACTGACGACCACTTAAGAAGCGACAAACCACAGACGCTATGTAAACACAGAAAAGATAAATGTCACAAAAAAGCATAACTTCGGTGATCGTACGAGAACTAGTGTTTCAATGTAGTTGAATTCAACTGATTGATGTGTTTTTTACGGTTTATTAACCTATCAAATTCTTATTCTTCTTCTATGTGCCGTGACCCTTCGAGACGTAGGCGATCATGGCCTTCCACATCTCCCTAATCTTTGTCGCTCTTAATATTCCTTCTGCTGTTATCCCATTCAATCCCCGCTCCACCATTCATTTGCTCAAGTTCACCAAGTATGTCATGCGTTGCTGTCAAATTATGCAGATGAATTAACTGGTACCATAGACATATACCGACATCTTCAGCTCTTTTAGCATTGATTAATTCATTGATACGTTTTCTACGGCTTAGCAACCGGTTTCAGGTTATTTAAAGCCAAAAATTATATTTTAGATTGTATTAATTCTTTGGAGATAGTAACGATTTATTGATTAAAAAAATCTTACTGATTAACCCATACCTGGTGAAGTAGATTTCCCAAAGTTATTTGTGATCAATTCAATATAACGAACCCAACTAGGATTGGAACTCAGGTTTTCAATTGGCAGTTTAGAGCTCTTATCCATTACATCCAAGCTTACAATATCTGATATTCCCAAACAGTCACCCATATAGGAACTGATCAGACTCAAAGTTGCTTAACTGTGTTAATCGTATGAGAACCGGCGTTTCTACTAGATATTATTGTTATATACAACCACTGAAAAATAACGAGGAACACGTATAAATAAAAATATAATCTTGTACTTTTATTCTTCGACGGTGATGTTTGTGGGAAGCAGGAGAACAGATGAAGATAGTCCGCGCACACGAAGGAGCTGTCGGGAGTCGGAAGCCAGAGGGAGTCTTTTTCCCCCAGCCAAAATTCTAAACTTTATATAGTCTTAAAGCTCCTACATGTCTCATATGGCTATGCCTTTTCACCCACTCATTTTTGTTTTTTTGGATTGTCACTTTTGTTGACTTTACAGCCGGATGTATCTGTCAATCACACCCGGTCGTTTCCATTGCCACCCAAGGTAATATGTTACATGTATTTTGAAACGTTAAACTTATTTGCAATGATATAATGCAAAGTTTGTGAGAATTGGATAAAAGCACAAAATGAAATAAAATAAAATAAAAACACAAAATAAAATAAAATAAACACAAAAAAAATAACAATCTTCCAGGAGACTTCTGACAGGAAGAACTATCGAGAAATGTGGAGGTTTCCTCGCGCCAAAAAGAAGCAGAGAGAATCTCTCTTTTTGCTTGAGATTCTTGACTGGACAAGACATAACTTTTGCTCGGAAGGACATTTCCTCTCAAAATACAGTTGCGAACCAGTAAATAAAGTCAAGTTTTAAAGTTATTCCTAGTGTCTTCGGGGATATTTTTATGTCTTGAACAAATTTAAATTATTTACTGTGTCGCAACTATTCTTTCCTTCATACATTTTTTTTTCAGCTTAGGCGAGCAACAAAAGTAATTCCACATCTATTGGATGTTTAAGCAAAAAGAACCGAAGTTAACACCACACACAAGCATGTAGTGATACCGACCGAACAAAAGCGATGAACCGGATTTGTACTCTCTCACAACTTTTTTTTTTTTAATCATTTCACCCCGAGCAAGGCAGAAACGCCACTGATGTGCAGGGGATTACATAAATGTAAAAAGATTCATTAGAAAAGAGTGAGGAGTACAAACTAGTTAGAAAGGAACAATAGAAAGCTGAGAAAGCAGGTGCGATGACAGATACATAGGCGGAGAGAAAGGGAAGGTTATACAGGGGAGAGGAGAGAGCTAGAGTCCAGTGGTTAGTAGATGAGTATTAACTTTGCATTTAAATTTCTGGAGGTTGTAGCCATCAGGAAAGCAAGAATACGGGAGTGAGTTCCACAGGCGGGAAGTGCGAGAGAAGAAGCTGCAGGAGTAGAATTGTCGTCTGCATTTGGCTAACCTGACTGTGAATGGGTGGGACCCAGTTGCCAGTCTGGTTGCACGGGTAAACACCTGTTGAGGAGGCATCAGTGACTTAAGCTCATCCGAGCAGAAGCCATGAAAGTATTTATAGAAGAGACAGAGGGAGGCCACATTTCGACGATGGGAAAGTGGCTGCAGTCGAGTCGCCAGATCAGTACCTATCACATTACAGACTCTCCTTTGGAGCCTGTCAAGGGCACTGAGGAGAACGGCAGGGGCACCTGACCATAAATGGCAGCAGTACTCCATGCACGGACGGATGGTTGACTTGTATATATGCAGGATGGATTCAGGTGGAAAAAACATCCTGGATCGACATAGTGACCCAATCTTCTTAGCAGTAGATTTTGCTATGGATTCAATATAGTGGTTCCATTTGAGGTCTGAGGACAGGGTAAGTCCGAGGAGGCGTAGTGTATTACTCTCCGGGAGAATCATCTGGTCCATGCTTATGGGAGGCAGAAGAGGTTGCCTGTAATGGTTGACAGACAACAGCTTGGTCTTAGAGGAATTGAAGTTGACAAGCCACTTCTTGCCCCAGTTCACCACAGAGTGTAGATCCCGCTCAAGGTCAGCAGCGAGATTATGTCTGTCCGCCACGACAGGTTTCTTACTGGAGCGGGAGTATATCGTAGTGTCATCTGCGTAGATGCCTACTTGGGACTTGATCTCATCTGGGAGGTCGTTGATGAAAATAAGGAAGAGCGTCGGGCCCAGGATAGAGCCTTGTGGGACACCAGCATTCGTGCTGTAGGACGAAGAGGCACGCCCATTCAGAACGACCTTCATTTGGCGGTTATTTAAGAAAGATTGGATTAGGTCAAGCAGGCGACCGGTAATACCATAACCGCGTAGTTCGCATAGGAGGCCAGGGTGCCAAACCCTGTCGAAAGCCTTGGAGATGTCCAGAGCAACTGCGTGAGCCTCGTCAGACTCATTAAGGGCCTGTAGCATGTACTCCGTTACAGTAGTTAGCAGGTCGGCTGTGGACCTGGCAAAGCGGAAGCCATATTGCCTGTCGGAGAACAGTTTGTGGGCGGTGAGATGATGAACTATTTCAGCATTGATTATAGCCTCGAATACTTTCCCGAATATCGGTAAAAGACTGATAGGGCGATAGTTGGATGGGTCCGAGGGTTCACCACAATTCTTAAAGACAGGAACGACTGAGGAGAATTTCCAGCATGCAGGAAAGCAGGAAGCAGAAAGGCAGTAGTTAAACAGTTTAGAGAGGACAGGGGAAAGTTCAGGGGCACACCTCTTAAGGACTATCACCGGGATTCCATCGTCTCCACACGCCTTATGGGGGTCGAGTTTTGAAATTACTCTGGATACTACTATCGGGGTAATATATACGTCGTGCAGTTTGGCCTCAGTTCTAATAGGGAAGTCGGGTTGGTGCACTCCGGACGAGTCGAATGTGGAGTTGGATGAGAATCTGCGGGCAAAGCACTCAGCTTTGTCCGCAGATGACGTGAGAACCTCAAATCCATGGATTAAAGGAGGTATTGAGGATTTCCTATTGTTGGGCACTCGTTTACAAATCCTCCAATAGTCCTTGGAGCCGAACTTGTGGTCAGCTATGTGCTGTCGCATTCTCTCAGCAAACAACTGTTTGGCGTCATTTAGGGTTCTCTTGCACTCACTGCGAGCAGATGTGAACAGGCGCCTATTGTGATCAGTTGACTGTCTCCGGAATAGACGGAAGTAATGGTTCCTGTGGGCAATGGCGGCTGAGCAGGCCGGAGAGAACCACGGAGAGGAATGAGGTTTTAAGCAATACTTCCTGGTGGGTATGAAGGCATCAATGCCAGCTTTCACCCATGACGAGGCCTCAGAAGGCACAGTCATCAACTGATAGGTCAAACACTTTTCCCCAAGGGACGTCGCAGAGGAAATCGCGAAAGGCATCCCAGTCAGCTTTTTGGTAGAGGTAGGAGGTTCTATAAGTAGGGGGCTCCTGGGGGGAGTGAGATTGGAAAGAAATACTGAGGGAGACTACAGCGTGGTCGGAGTTGCCGAGAGGGCAAAGCTGCGAGACGTCAGGCGTCAGGCGTCAGGCGCAGAGGTGAAACATATAAAAGTCAAATGAATAAAAATCGTCGTGCGCATCCGAGTTCGCGCAGATGTTCCGGTTGAAAAATAAAAATTAATCAAAGATCCAATTACCAATTTTATTTATCAGCCAATGAGAAGCCCGGATCCAAATACAAGGAAGAAATTCGAAACGAGCCAGTTGATTCAAAAATGCTGCTATAAAAAGCAGAGACTAAGCATAAAAAAACAGACAGGCACAGACGGAAGAGAAGATAGTAATTAGTTTCTTCCTTGACCTATGTCAAGCTGCTACTATGCTCACCTTCTTCTTCCTTCTTCTTCCGCACCTGTTCTCAAAGTACTAACTGACCTTTTCTAAGACTCACTGACCTTAGAAACGGCAACTTGAAAATGAACATTTCTTTTCTTTCAGATCATCATACCTTCCATGAACTCTTTTACCTCCGTTGAACTTTTATTTCAAGCATTACTTATTTTGTAAAACATTGATGGAACTCTATATATGCATAAATGTTATTTTGCACTCAAAAATTGCCTTTCTTGAATTTATGAATTATAGTGGGCTATCTTCCCACAAGGCCAAATTCCGTTAACATGCAACGGAATCCTACTACCCCTCACTACAAATGAAATAAGAGAAGAGATATAGTGGGCTATCTTCCCACAAGGCCAAATTCCGTTAACATGCAACGGAATCCTACTACCCCTCACTACAAATGAAATAAGAGAAGAGATATAGTGGGCTATCTTCCCACAAGGCCAAATTCCGTTAACATGCAACGGAATCCTACTACCCCTCACTACAAATGAAATAAGAGAAGAGATATAGTGGGCTATCTTCCCACAAGGCCAAATTCCGTTAACATGCAACGGAATCCTACTACCCCTCACTACAAATGAAATAAGAGAAGAGATATAGTGGGTTATCTTCCCACAAGGCCAAATTCCGTTAACATTCAACGGAATCCTACTACCCCTCACTACAAATGAAATAAGAGAAGAGATATAGTGGGCTATCTTCCCACAAGGCCAAATTCCGTTAACATGCAACGGAATCCTACTACCCCTCACTACAAATGAAATAAGAGAAGAGATATAGTGGGTTATCTTCGCACAAGGCCAAATTCCGTTAACATGCTACGAGAGAAGAGGTACCCGCTATAAGCAAAGCATCTCCAATCAACGTGATATGAACACGTAAAGTTTCTGAGACCAAAAAGAACAAGAAATAGAATTAATGCCTTTTCGGACATGTCTATTTGAAATCAAATAAAAACGGCGGAACACTTGATAAATTAAATAGAGTAGTTTCTCTTCGCTTTCTACAATGTTTGAAATTCAGTCTACTCCTGGACGGACAGCCAACCAAATCTAGACAGCTCACATTCTCTGGCTATTTAATGCATAGGTAGGCGGGTAGTAGACATGGATTTACATCTGTAAAGAGAATGCTATGTGAATGCAAACACATCAGGCGACGCTTGAATTTGAACTCGGTTTGTAAATATCTCTTTTCGTACCGATAACTGTTATTCTACCCACCTCCCACTTACGCAACAGACAGAGAGAGATTCCCTCTAAATTTCTTGAAAAACGAAAATAAAATTTCTTAGGTGGGTTCCGTGCCCGTTTTCTTGTTTTTTTTGTTTTTGTTTTTTTTTGTTTTTTTGTTTTTTTTGTTTTGTTTTGTTTAGATTTATTTGTTTTTGTTTTTTTGTTTTTGTTTTTTTGTGCGTTTTTTTTTTCGTTCTTTAACACTGCGAATACATTCAAAATAGTCTAGGGATATTTTTATGTCTTGAACAAATTTAAATGTTTTTCATTAATTTTCCTGTACATTTTACTTCAACTTTTCTTTCTTTGTTTTATTTTTTTGGATTTTTCAATCACATTTTGACTCTCGTTTTAATTCGGAACGTTCTTAAAATCCTCCACTTTTATTCATTAATTCTTTTGTTGTCTTCTCTATCTTTTTGTTCTTCTTCTTTCTCATCTCTATTACTTCCTGTTATTCACACAAAGGAACATTAATTTGTTTTCACTGTGATCGACGATTCGCGATTCGTTTTCTCGTTTTCGCTCCTTTTTCCATTGAAGAGCTCCAGACGCGCCGGTCACCAGGCGGCGTTTATCTCCAAATGACTGACGTGTTCCGTCGACCGTTTCGATCCTTAGATTCAATACGCCGGTTCCAGCAAATTAAGTGCGAAACACAACCGGACACCAATCTTACATTTATAAATAGCCACCCACCTCTACACTGTCTTTCATTCGCTGATTATATTCAACGTCTGCATCTGCAAGAATCAAAGAACAAAAGGGAAGGCACTGAGGCTGAAAGAGTTAGAAAATAATCTCAAATGTTTAGGTAGGAGAAGCTCCTCATCAGAAACTCAACTCATAAATGTAAAACAATGTTCCCAATTAAACTTCGTTTTCGACTAATCATTGATGACCAAAGCTAAATTCATCAGCATCTTTTCTCTTTATACATTATCCCTATGTCGTTCTTTTAATTTAATAAAACTTTTTAAATTTTAAGTTTAGCAAAATATCGATTGATCGATCCCTATATAACTTCAAAATATAATCACTATATAGCTTCTGAATATAATGACGAAATAAAATAAAATTATAATCACTATATAACCTCAAAACATGATCAATATAAAACCTCAAAATATAATCACTATATAACCTCAAAATATAATCACTATATAACCTCAAAATATAATCACTATATAACCTCAAAATATAATCACTATATAAACTCAAAATGTAATCACTATATAACCTCAAAATATAATCACTATATAATCTCAAAATGTAATCACTATATAACCTCAAAATATAATCACTATATAACCTCAAAATATAATCATTATATAACCTCAAAATATAATCACTATATAACCTCAAAATATAATCACTATATAACCTCAAAATATAATCACTATATAACCTCAAAATATGATCACTATATAAGCTCAAAATGTAATCACTATATCACCTCAAAATATAATCACTATATAACCTCAAAATGTAATCACTATATAACCTCAAAATATAATAACTATATAACCTCAAAATGTAATCACTATATAACCTCAAAATATAATCACTATATAACCTCAAAATGTAATCACTATATAACCTCAAAATTTAATCACTATATAACCTCAAAATATGATCACTATATAACCTCAAAATGTAATTACTATATAACCTCAAAATATAATCACTATATAACCTCAAAATGTAATCACTATGTAACCTCAGAATGAGAGTGGGAGGAGTAAGTTGCAATTTGGAAAAGACTTTTTCCTTTGAAAATCAGTATTCAAATCTTAGCTCTATTTTGAACTCGATATGATTCATTGATTTATTTATTACAGCTTATCAACTTTTTGTAGGTTATTTACAGCCAGAAAATATTTTGTTTTGAAGAAGTTTTTCTTAGATAATAAATATTTACTGATACAAGTCATACTAATTAAGGCATAGCTGGGGAGAAGAAGAAATGGATTCCTAACTTTCTTAAGGTTATTTGCGCGTAAGTGAATATAACGAACTCGACTGGATATAGAACTCAGTTCTCCAATTTCCAATTCCGAGTCATTATTCATTAATTACATCACTTGCACATCCATGCACCTGGTTTTTCAGGCGGTCGTTCATCTTGGCACTGACCAGATTCTACTTGCTTAATTTCGATGATCGTGCGAGAACCGGTATTACAACGAAATATGGCCGTGTGCTTTTTCAACTCGAATCACTGTGCGAAACTATTTCAGTTTTGAGAAAGACCTAACTACTCAGATTAACGACATGTATTCGAAACTGCTATTATTATGACCTGAAAAGAAAAAGATGAACTTTTCGTTGACGAACGTGTTAACGACCTGTCCGAGTGAACTGCTTGTTCGATAGTAAAATGTCACGTGGTTGTCTGTGTGGAGGAGAAACGTGGGTCGATTCTCAGCTGTTGAGAATGAGTAAATTAATAACGACTATAATATTATCATTATTTTTTGACACTATAATTAATTTCTATATAATTTTTGTTTGGAAACGACACGTTTCTTGATTGATTTAATTCTTAATGATTCAACAGCACAACTGTCTACATAAGAAACCAAATATTTAATCTACTAATCACCAAAGACTTTTTCGAAGGGGCATTTTTAAAAGGGGCATTTTTCAAGGGAGGCATCATCCGAGTCTATATTTTGGAGGATAACAACTGTCCGAACAGTGCAAATTATGTAAATACTATCTCAACTTTGAAGTATCGATAAATACAAATATCAAGATGTCAAGTTGTTCTAACAATAATATGGTACCAGGTACCCAAGACTGCCTGACGCTTGATGACATCATTGGCGCCTAAACTTTCACGAAGCTTTTTTTCTGTTTAGAAAGGTAAGTGCCAATAAACGAATTAACTTTATAAGGACAACAACGATCTATTACGGTGGACTGGGCTCCATAGCTGTGTATTCAGTGTGGTGATTACACGGCATCGATGGGTAGAGTGCTTCCTAAACTGTAGTCAATTGGGAAACCCGGAGGGTTCGCCCGATGGAATCAACGGCTACTGGACCGAAACGAAAGCGATCCTTCATGTCGGAGAACACCTTGTGTAGTTTGACCGGAAGAGGGATCAACTCCGGGAGGTATACTGTATTACGCATTAAGTAATACCGCATTGGATTCCAAGCGCCAGTGAGGAGGGAACTTTTCCGTTGAGGAGGGAACTAGTCCGTTGAGCAGGGACTGTACGCTGACAACCGGTCATTTTGATGATCATCATGATGATGATACTTTCACAATATCATAAAACTAGTGTCGAATAAAAAAGTCTCACACTCCCAAATAAGTTGATGTAAATATTTTTAATATGTGAAAGGGTTATCGGTCTGTAAAGAGAAATCAGCATTTTCAGTTGCGTTCACTTTCGCACAAATCGCTCTAATGAAGGCATGAAACGATCTCTTTTCCCACTCATCCTAGGATAAGAGTTAAACAAAGGTATACAAGACTCTAGACACTTGAATTTAGATTTATTTTTTTAAAGCTTATATACTCTATTTAAATCTGGATTACATTATTTTGGATTGTAAATATTTTTATTATGCATATGAATATTGAATTAACAAATAAAAAAATAATAGTGGTTTGTCTAGATAAAAGTCCCACTATTTAACCTATAGTCTGAAGAGAAGAAATGAATTCTAACATGTCTCAAAGGAATTTGCCGGTAAGTGAACATCACGAACAGGACAAGAATTCTAATTCAGCTCTCAGATTTCTCTGCATAAGTCAAGGAAAACTCTGAATTTAAAATAGTGGCGAAATAAACGGAAAACTACGTCACTATCTTTCCCAAGAAGGAATGGAATTTCACAAATAATAAAGAAAATAAATCTGTGGAGAACCAGGGTCGCATACGTCTTTAAAGAACAGAGGATTTACAAATATATATATATATATATATATATATATATATAGAGAGAGAGAGAGAGAGAGAGAGAAAGAGAGAAAGAGAGAGAGAGCAAGAGAGAGAGAGATGAACCGCCTGAGATAGATAGATAGATAGATAGATAGATAGATAGATAGATAGATAGATAGATAGACAGACTGAGATAGATAGATAGATAGATAGATAGATAGATAGATAGATAGATAGATAGATAGATAGATAGAACAGACTGAGATAGATAGATAGATAGATAGATAGATAGATAGATAGATAGATATGAACAGACTGAGATAGATAGATAGATAGATAGATAGATAGATAGATAGATAGATAGATATGAACAGACTGCGATAGATAGATAGATAGATAGATAGATAGATAGATAGATATGAACAGACTGAGATAGATAGATAGATAGATAGATAGATAGATAGATAGATAGATAGATAGATAGATATGAACAGACTGAGATAGATAGATAGATAGATAGATAGATAGATGAACAGACTGAGATAGATAGATAGATAGATAGATAGATAGATAGATAGATAGATAGATATGAACAGACTGAGATAGATAGATAGATAGATAGATAGATAGATAGATAGATAGATAGATAGATAGATATGAACAGACTGCGATGGATAGATAGATAGATAGATAGATAGATAGATAGATAGATAGATAGATAGATAGATAGATAGATATGAACAGACTGCGATGGATAGATAGATAGATAGATAGATAGATAGATAGATAGATAGATAGATATGAACAGACTGAGATAGATAGATAGATAGATAGATAGATAGATAGATAGATAGATAGATAGATATGAACAGACTGAGATAGATAGATAGATAGATAGATAGATAGATAGATAGATAGATAGATAGATAGATAGATAGATAGATAGATAGATAGATCTGTTTTTTAGTTCACTTAGTAAAAGAAAAGGTTGCTAAATCTTTTTCTTAATCACTTACTTGTCTTTTTTTATCACCGTCTCTAATATGCATTGCCTGTTGCCACAGTGATTGAGCCGATCACATGATAAGGCAAAAACTGGCCATCAGTAAAGCTTTCATGCTTCAATTGTAAAACATCGAACATTTTTTTCAATCAACTTACGGTTACTTCCAATTGTTTTTATTTCATTTTTCTTTTAAGAACATCAACTGTTCTATTTCACTTTGAAAATGAGTATCGTGCAAAAGGAATAAAAACATTACTTTTTAAATTAAACAAGAAAATGTATAGATCTTCATGCAATTGGGTGAGTTTGGTATTTGTGTGAAAGGAGCCAGATTTGAATGTTTTTCTTGAGTCTTGAAGTGCTGGTGAAAGGGTATAATTCTATGATTCTACCCCAGTTTAAGCTTGTTAATCTTGAATGCTGAGGAGACCATTGGCCAAACACGTGAGCAGTGACGAAGTTTTGGAGAGGATGGACAAGAAAAAGCAACTGATACTTAACATTAGAAAAGATAACTGAAGTTTCTGGAACATGTAGTAAAGAAAGAGGGCTTGGAGAATAGCGGCAAGGAGAAACAATGAAAGTAACGCGTGACATACTGGATGGACATGAGCAGTTGGATGGCGGAGCGGTGTTTGAGCAAGATAACAGAAAGGGTGTTAAGAGCTGCAAGGGATAAGAAGATGTTGAGGAATATGATCGCCTTAGCTAGGTAAAAGACCGTAAATTCTGGCCACTTTTTGTTACCATTCTATTCTGTTTAAATATGTTCCATATGTTCTCAATTTGAAACTGAAATTGTGTAGATAGTTATTATTAATAGTTTTAATTTAAAAAAATAAAATAAAATTTCAAAGTACATGTACTAAAACATTTTCAGAAACTGCTGAAACTTTTCGAATTTCGGAATTCTCCAGATTTTAAAATGACACTACGAGTACTGTAATTTTGGTAGGGCAATTAAATAGTTTGTTACTTATAGTAGAATATCTGGCTTTTCTTAATTTTCTCGCTGTTTGAAACCAAAATCTTATCAATATCTATATATATAAAAGGCAATCTTTGTGTCTGTGGGGGACTGTTTCCTATGCACGCCTACATTTTTTAAGCTACGCCATTCAAACTTTCTAGGGACACAAATCTACAGGGAAGCCAGGTCGACATATACTTTTTGAGTTTAAATTCAGCAATTTTCTCTTTCGCATTTTTTGGCCAATGGAGCCTGATTGTTTACATTTACTTCGTAAAATATCTAAGATCTAAGATGGTTGCGAAATTACGTCACAGAAAACAAATCACTCGTGTCCAACGCGACTAAAATATTTTTTATTAAAAAAAAAAGTAAGCCTTTATATTTAATTTTTATTTCGACGTTTTAAAAATTCATTTGGTCAACAATAAAGTGTGAATATTTTTCCCCGTAATTTTGAAACAAAAGAAATATTTTTTTTTAAAAGTTCTTTTCAAACAAAAACAAAATATGTAAAAAAAAAAAAGTGCCAATGGTTAATTTAATTATTTAATTCTTTTTTTTAGATTTAATATTTCAAACTTCAGAAAATGAAATTTTAAAAAATAAAGCTTTTTTCTCTCATTGGCATCTTCTACTACTACTAAAATATTCTGAGTTGCACGGTCAACGCCGGGCTATGATGCTAGTAATAACTAAAATCCGTCTGACTAGAAACATAAATAACACCGTCCAACAACCAAAGAATTACTGAGCAGAGAAGGACCGTTTCTAAGGTCATTTTTGCGTAGATTACGAAAATGACACACATTTTTGCCTATCAGGTCTCATTTTTTCGTAAATCGTGATTGAAATTTTTACATGATTATGTAAATTTTACACTTACACGTAAGTTTCAAAATTACTTAATATATATATATTTTTTTTATTTTCAAGTAGATACAATACTTGAAAATGCCTAGAGAAACTTGTAATAACAATCCAGATAATTTTTGTTATATTTGTGGATGTGTAACAACAAAGACTTACAAGCGAAAAATATCAAATTACGTCAAAAAACATTATAAATTATGTTTCGAAATTGAAATGGAAGATCAAGACATGAAATTGGCACCAAGCAATTATTAAAATTTTCTTTTAAAATCACATAAGTGAAACTATAGTCAGTCAATTAAGTGTCATACGTGATACACGCTTGGGCGATTATGACTAGAAAGAGACATGACTGACTGAGCAGAAGAATATCCCGCAGTAGGTTGCCATTACTTTCTGCAGTAGACTGGTTGCCGGCCAAGGCTATAGAACCCAATCTGTCCTGTTATTTAAACCATAACTAGAGGGAAGTGACGGATTAATACCTTTCCCAAGGTTATTTGCGCGTAGGTGAATGCAAGGAATTCAACTGGAATTCGAACTCGGCTCCCCGATTTGTCCTTCCCTGTCGATATCCACTGCACCACAGCCTACAGTATTTTGTCTAAAAGCCTTAAATTACGAAAAAATATAAAATTTTAGTATGCTATTTTCAAAAACTCAAGACCCGATAGAGAAAAATTGCAGATTCGGTGTCAGCCTACCCTAATTACTAAAAGTCACCTACTCTGAGTCCAGTAATTTTTTGAAAGTTAAAAATTGTTAAACAGTGTAATTAACTGCGTGCACTACAAAATCTAGTGAAACAACGAATATAACTTTCGACCCAAGGGGCACTTCAACTCATATTTGGCACCAAACGCTACCTCTGTTAAGCAGGCGACATCTATGGAAAAATGTTCGATTTTCGGAGGTTTTTCTTTTCAGAATGTCGAGAAATAGAACGTGTGGCTGTAATTATTATCCGGATTAGGCCGATTATCGTAAATCGATCTTCGTCAAAGCAGACTTGAAGTCCATAGCTTGTTTGTTCGGTTTGCACTCTCAGTCTTAACTTTGTAACCTGAATCCGATTGATTAAAATAATTGATAAATTTTCAGCCACTTAAAGCGTAAATTCTTCTACATGTATATATATAGTAACGTGCAATATTAGAGAATGAAAGTTCAAAAGACATTTCGATTCTACAATCTTTATCGGGATTGCGATAAATATTCAGAAAAAATTGTCGGCATTATGGTAAATTTGCAAAACAAAAAATACCAAGAATGAAGAAAGATATGGAACAAATTCTTTTTCACGAAGTTTTTTTTTTTTTAGAATTAATTATTTTCTAATTACTTAAATAACTGTACTACTAATGCAAGCAATTCTAAAGGTGAAAATTAAAACTAAACAATTTTTTTACGAAATAGTTTTATAATGTTGTCGGGATTCTTAATAATTCTATTACCTTGGTTGTATTGAAATGTTTTTCTTTTATTAAACAGAAGCATAAAAATAAAAGAAAACTATTTATTTTTACATGAAAATTACGCAATACAGTGACGAGTCAAAATTTCAAGCTTAAAAACAATGCTTAGCAGAATCGAGTAACTTAAAGATGATGATGATGATGATGATGATGATGATGATGATGATTCTTCTTCTTCAAGATTGTATGGCTTAAAATTTTCGCACTGCAAAAGCAGCGAATGTGCATCAAATAACCGAAGAATTTAGCAGGAAAGCGCTTCAGCAGACGGGTCTTTTGCATCAAGCAGAACTTCATGATGTCCAGTCCTAAAAAACCCTCATCAGTCAGAAAAATCGAAAAATTAGGCTAGCCTTTGCAAACTGGCACAATGTCTGGACATCAGAAAATATAACTAATGAACTGCAACGATCAAAGTAAGTTTCATTTTGTTGCATCTGACCGTATTCAGTTAGATTTAATTTTAGAAGTCTTTCATCTCACCGTTTATGTCAGAAATCTTCCTAAATGAGCAAAAGAAACAGTAATGCTTAAATTTGTTACAGTATTATTGTATGTATACGGACAGGCCCTTGGCGTCTAAAAGTACAGCAAAATATTTATTGACGTGCCTATTATTGAGTATTTTACACTAAGACGATAAAGAAAAAAAACCAAAATAATCCAAACCTCTAAGCGAGAGAGGAGGGATATATATATATATATATATATCTGTCTGCGGATGACAATATTTACGCTCTCACACCCTGACTGAGCACTCTGGAAAAATAGTAGACTTTGATAAACAGTAGCTACTCTGGCATGTACGCATCGCTCATTCAGTGAAATGAATTAGAGCGCGCTAGCTATTGGACGCGTATAATGATATGCGCTAAAAAGTCTGCCGACTACCACCGAACGCCCATTTCGGTCGGGTTTCAATCCTGGGTAAAAAAGCAATCGGAGTCTAACCGTACTGATGAGCTGTGATACGGCGAAACAGATCTGTCTGCGGATGACAATATATATATATATATATATATATATATATATATATATATATAACGGTATTTACCGTATTAAAGAGGATATATATATATATACGATTCACAACTCGACAACATAATTAATGCAAAAAATAAAACGAGTTACTGTTAACGAGCAAACACGCAGCAAGAGCTTTCATAATTGGTAGTAAAGTTTAATAACTGGTAGTGAGGAGAATGAACTAAACCGACGCTGCCTCGCTATCCAATCTCTCTCTCTCTCTCTCTATATATATATATATATATATATATATATATATATATATATCCTCTATATATATATCTGTGTGTGTGTGTGTGTGTGTGTGTGTGTGTGTGTGTGTGTGTGTGTGTTATAAATTATATTTTAGAACATGTACAAATTTTTTGTATCCATGTACATTTTGTTTCGACATTGAAATTACAATGTCTCATCAGGTGGTGAGGATATAAAAGATTTGTACGTGTTCTAAAATATAATTTATAATAAATATTCACAGCTCTATATTTTTCGAGCACTGTTTTAAATTGTTTTGGACGTTGTAAAATTTTTCTTCGTTCTTTATTCACTCTATATATATATATATATATATATATATACTACCGATCATAATTATTAGGCCACTCCAGTTTTTTAAAAGAAATGATGAATTTCATAGTTATTTTAGTACTTATTGCCAAATGAAAATAGAATGGTTCTTTTGTTATTATTACTTCACAAAATTTTACGAGGCAAGGAAGCAAAAATGCACTTGTCCGATTCACCCTAAATTTTCTTCATTCTTTCATTGATGAAACTGTAATATAGATAATTATTAAATATTTATAAATTCATTTGATGCGCATGTTATTGTGCAGTATTAACAAAAGAACCATTCTATTTTCATTTACAATTATTCACTCGGCAATAAATACTAAAAAACAGTATGAAATACATCATTTCTTAAGACACTGTAGTGGCTTAATAATTATGGCCGGTAATATATATATATATATATATATATATATATATATATATATATATATCCTCTGGTATTGGTTTTGGCCCATGTAGAAATGTATAGGAATATTGTTAAACATCATATTTATCTTTTTTCTGATAGCATTCTTATCTCTTTGCCTAAATACACACAAAATAATAATCTTTTTCATAATGTAAAAATCAGTAAAACAGTTCATCTAAATTGAAAGTGTTGAGTCTACGCAGGATACAAGCAGATTCGATTTATTATTTTTTTACGCTTTGTCAACCACTTTGCTATTTAAAGCAAAAACTATATATATATATATATATATATATATATATATATTAGATAATAACGATTTAGTGATAAAAGCCTTATTAATTACCCCATACCTGTGGGTAGAACAGTTAGATTTATACATTTCCCCCAAGAGATGGATTTTTATACTTGTGCGTCACTGAATATACCGAACTCGACTAAAAATTGAACTCGGCTCTCCGATTAACAATTCTGAGTCATTCTCTACTATATCACCCGCACATCCAAGCTTAGAGCACTTGTTATTCCCAAGCGGTCGATATAGTGTCCAGGCTCGGCATAGCTATAACTTCAGTGACCGTACGGGAACTTTGTTTCAACGTTATATGGCTGTAAGCCAGAATTCAATATGAGATTCCTTGGAAGGTCATGGATATTTGGACCCGGAAAACGAGCGATTCGTGGCAAAATGTATATGAGAAATAAATGATGCATTTTGTGGTCATGTGACTGATTTGTTATGGCAGTTGAAATCAGAGAGCTGAGTTCAAATTCAAGGATAGTCTGTGGCATTCATACTGAGTCTGAGTAAACTATGGCAGTGCCATGGATTGAACACAGTGGTGACATGGCCAGCAATAACTGAGCAGTACTAAAACTAAACGAGACATCCGTAGACACGAGAATGAGAACAGTTTAGCACCGTAGATTAAATAAAGTTTAGTTTGAAATTCATTGTAGGTGACATGAATCGGAGTACACCTGATGAAGGCCGGACAGCATAACAGTCGAAACGTTGTCATGAATACTATATACCGCATGTTAATAGTGTCAACAATGATAAAACCTTATCCTAGAAATTTGAACAGTCTTTAGATAAGTAAGGTTATTTTTTTTAACCATTTCACCCCGAGCAAGGCAGAAATGCCACTGATTATCGGGGGGGGGGGGCAACATAACTGTAAAAAGATTAATTAGAAAAGAGTGAGGAGTACAAACTAGTTAGAAAGGAGCAATAGAAAGCTGAGAATGCAGGTGCGATGACAGATACATAGGTGGAGAGAAAGGGAAGGATATACATGGGTGGGGAGAGAGCTAGAGTCCAGTGGTTAATAGATGAGTATTGACATTGCATTTAAATTTCTGGAGGTTGTAGCCGTACATGAAAGCAAGAATATGGGAGAGAGTTCCACAGGCGGGAAGTGCGAGAGAAGAAGCTGCAGGAGTAGAATTGTCGTCTGCATTTGGCTAACCTGACTGTGAATGGGTGGGACCCAGTTGCCAGTCTGGTTGCACGAGTCAACACCTGTTGAGAAGGCACCAGTGACTTAAGTTCGTCCGAGCAAAAGCCATGAAAGTATTTATAAAACAGACAAAGGGAGGCCACATTTCGACGGTGGGGAAGTGGCTGCAGTCGAGCTGCCAGATCAGTACCTATGGCATTACAGACTCTCCTTTGGATCCTGCCGAGAACACTGAGGAGAATGGCAGGGGCGCCTGACCATAAATGGCAGCAGTACTCCATGCACGGACGGATTGTTGACTTGTATATATGCAGGATGGATTCAGGCGGAAAAAACATCCTGGATCGGCAAAGTGACCCAACCTTCTTAGCAGTAGATTTAGCTATGGAATCAATATAGTGGTTCCATTTGAGGTCTGAGGAGACGGTAAGGCCGAGGAGGCGTAGTGTGTTGCTCTCAGGGAGAATCGCTTGGTCCATGCTTATGGGAGGCAGGAGAGGTTGCCTGTGATGGTTGACAGACAACAGCTTGATTGCAATAGATACAAGGTGATTGAGAAGAAACTTCCCTAATTCACCAATGAGTGGCCAGCCAGCAATCCTGACTTAACAACGTGGCTTTTTTCTCTGGGTTTAGTTAAAAGAGCAAGTCTACGATACAAAACCAAAACTTTGGAAGAATTTGGAGGAAGAACACAAGAAACTGTGTCTTCCATATAACAAAAGTTCGTCGTGAAATCAGTTGTCACGATTCCGGGGCTGCTCGGGAAACTGGTAGCGAAATCTGGTACCCATATAGCTTGACCCTCATAAGGCGAGCGAAGATGATGAAATGCCGGTCATCGTCATGAAGAAATGTGCTCATGAACTCTCCTCTGTCTTCTCCAAATTTTATAACAACAGCTTCTCTAATTCCTGCTTTCCTGCCTGCTGAAGGTCCTCCTTGGTGATTCCTCTATTTAAGAACTCTGGGGAATCCTCGTACCACTCTAATTATCACTCTATCAGCCTCCTACTGTCTTTTGACAAAATGTTCTAGGCTATCATCAGTGCTGAATTGGTTCAACATCGCACAGCCTATTCTCTGACAGAGAGTACGGCTTCCTCTTCGCCAGGTCTACCGCTGATATGCTAACGACTATGACCGAACTCATATACCAGGCTCTCGATAAGAACGGTGAAGCTAGAGCTGTTGCCCTGGATATCTCCAAAGCATTTGACAACGTCTGGCATGTTGGCTTTCTGTGCAAGGTATACGATTATGACATAATTGGACGCTTATTTCATTTGATCCAACATTTTCTTTCGAACCGTGTAATAAAGTTTGTGTTTAACGGGCATGACTCCAGATCCTATCAAACGAACGCGGACGCCCCCCAGGGCTCTATTCTAGGCCCTACGCTTTTTTCTGATCTTCATCAACGATCTCCTTGATGTGATCAGATTCTAAGTAGGCATTTACGTTGACGACATCACCATTTACACCCGCCTCAGTAAGAAATCTGCCAAAACAGACAAAACAAACCTCGTTGCGGATTTTGAAACGGATTTCCAGTCTGTAGTGTACGGGGGTAAGAAATGGCTTGTAAATTTTAATGCTTCTAAAAATAAATTGCTATTCTTTAACCACCATAGACAAAGCAGAATCTGCAATATAATCGATCGCATCCTGGCAGCTCGACTCCAGTCTCACCGACGAAATGCGACTTCGTTATGTCTCTTTTACAAATATTTCCACGGCTTTTGCTCCGACGAGCTTAGCTCTCTGATGCCCCCACTAAACCAACAACAAGCAACTAGAATGTCAACAAGAGCCCATCCTTTCACCGTAAAAATAGTTAAATGTAACTATCTCTTCTACTATTTGTTATGTCGCCAAGTATAAATGAATAACTCAACAACAGAATCAGAATATAAGTTGTATTCCGCGGAAAGACGGTTAGTATGTATAGAAGTGATTAGTAATATTTACAATAGAAAGATACAAGAGTCCAATCCGTCGTAAGACGTGTGTATAACAGATTACTTCCGGTACGCCACCGGAAGTGTGTCTAACTCTCTGCACTGACTCTCAAATGCCTCTCTACGACTCTGTACGTCTCCGTACGACTCATTATTTAGTCGTCCCTCCCAGTAAGGGCACATATGACACATGGTCAGTTTATATCTGGGATTTCCGGGCTATATGGCCCGGCCAAAAAATGTCTGTCTATTTTTGCCCAGTCGTGCTTCTACCTTTCGGCGGAACCACGACTGGGTTATTGCTCTCTGCTCGGAAGCAGAGAGCGCCCTCTACCCGAAGGCAGAGGGCTGACAGTGTCGTAGAGTTGTCAGTCTAGTGACTTCGTACGACTCATTATTTAGTTGTACCTCCCAGTAACATGGTCAGTTATGACTGGGATTTCCGGGCCATATCACCCGGCCAAAAAATGTCTGTCTATTTTTACCCAGTCGTGCCTCTACCCTTCGGCGGAACCACGACTGGGTTATTGCTCTCTGCTCGGAAGCAGAGAGCGCCCTCTACCCGAAGGCAGAGTGCTGACAGTGTCGTAGAGTCGTCAGTCTAGTGACTTCGTACGACTCATTATTTAGTTGTACCTCCCAGTAACATGGTCAATTATGACTGGGATTTCCGGGCCATATCACCCGGCCAAAAAATGTTTGTCTATTTTTACCCAGTCGTGCCTCTACCCTTCGGCGGAACCACGACTGGGTTATTGCTCTCTGCTCGGAAGCAGAGAGCGCCCTCTACCCGAAGGCAGAGAGCTGACAGTGTCGTAGAGTCATCAGTCTAGTGACTTCGTACGACTCTCGTTGTAGAGAATCCACCATTGCTATATATAGCAATGGGAACAGTCCATTATGTAGTCCAATAGGGGCGGCGCCCTAATACTATTACAGTTTCTTTTCTCGCACTTCCTGTTTGTGGAACTCCCTTCCGTGATAGCTACAATCTTCAAAAGTTTAAATACAACGTCAATTGCCATTTCTGATCTCCTTGACTCCCCATTGTTTTTTATCCTTTCTCCCGACTTCCCCTGCATTTTGTTCTCCCTTTTCACTCTACTCTCATGTCACTCTCTTCCCTACAGTACTCCAATCCCTTTTCTTGCCCATTCTCTGACACCCTATGTAACCTGCCCCTTTTTGTATTTGCTCCCTACTTATGTAATATTTCGCTCTCCTCTTATCTATCCCCTTGGGCACCAGTGGCAATACTACCTTGCTTGGGGTGAAACGGATTTTTAAAAATCGAATTTTAAATAAAACCTCATGCTTAAACCTTTCTTTACATATCCATTTCTTGTAAAAAATTATAGTTAATAAATTATAAGTATTTTAAAAGGGCGAGTTATTTTCTTTTCAATTATTCCATATACTAAGCATGAACGCAAGACAGGGCTGTTTAGAATTATTTCAAATAATACATTTTATATCATTATCTTACACACACACACACACATATATATATATATATATATATATATATATATACTACTGGCCATAATTATTAGACCACCCCAGTTTTTGTTAAAGAAATGATGTATTTCATACTATTTTAGTGGATAATTCTAAATGTAAATAGAATGGTTCTTTTGTTATTATTACTTCACAAAATTTTACAATTTTATGAATTCGTCCGAATGGCCCTAAATTTTCTTCATTCTTTCATTGATGAAACTGTAATATAGATAATTATTAAATATTTATAAATTCATTTGATGCACATGTTATTGTGCAGTATTAACAAAAGAACCATTCTATTTTCATTTACAATTATTCAATTGGCAATAAATACTAAAAATAGTATGAAATACATCATTTTCTTAAAACACTAGAATAGCCTAATAATTATGGCCGCTAGTTTATTTATATATTAGTCATCCACATAAAAGCCTGTTTCGCTGTATCACAGCTCATCAGTGTGACTAGACACAACCACTCGCTTCTGGCCGGGATCGAAACTCGACCGATGCAGTGTCAGTCAGAGTCGCTACTCCCTAAGCCATAGGTGTATGGAATCAGCGACGAGAAATTTTAACGTGTTGTATAAAAGCAGTGTATACACACGCCAGTCACCGAAAGAACTCAATTCATTTCTGAAGAGTTACGCTTATATAGCAGAAGTGGAAACTGTTATTAAATTTTTCTTCTCTAGAGAGCTCAATCGTAATGAGAGTATAATATATTAGTCATCCACATACAAGCCTGTTTTGCTATATCACATCTCATCAGTGTGTTAGGAAAAAAAGCAAAGACAAAACTTATTAAGGTTTATAAGTGACAGGAAGACATGGCGGGCCATAGTCGCCTAACTTCTGAATGGACAAGGCACATAAAAGATGAAGAAGAAGAGAAGTGTTTAAGTTCTGACTTAATCATTTGAGTTCCCCTCCTTTATGCAGGTGTTGACTTGATTGTCTAAGTTTCTTTACATCGCGGTGAGAAGGGTCTGGGTTAGCGTTTTATTTAACGCATATCAACATCTGTGGGTTCTTTAATGCCAAAAAGTGGGGTTTTAAGATGTTGCTTTTTTAATATTCGGTTATAGTGAGAGGGTTGACCTAGTCAGATTTTAATTAATTTTTTTGTTTTTATTCTTTTTTATTTTAAAAACTGAAAATGTCTTCTAGTTTTTATTCAAAAATGTTTTTATGATAATAATTTCTTTTCCTTCAAAAATGTATATTTATCTACAAATGTCTATTTTTATGTATATATTTCTATAAAAGTCTTTTTTATACTTTCATAGTGTTTGGACCCTAATTTGGGAGTTAACTATTTGCCCATAGCTGGGACCCTAACAGGTGTTACCACTCTGGGTCAGGGTAGACCTGAGAACAACAGCAATTAAGAGGTGGTTTTCATGCTCATCACAACAACCCAATCAGAGGCCTTGCTGCTGGATGCAGTTTACCGTCATGCCCAGAACCACGGGTGAGAAGAGACCCATGTTTGAATTCAAAACCGTGGTGAATGTAATGGCAAACCAATTCACTTTTTTTTTTCAAGAAGTCAAAGTTTGGAATTTTTAAAACGTTTAGCAGAGGAGAATTAAAACAAGAATATAAACACACCGATATAAGAAAATAAAATGACATTAAAAAGATATTTTTAGAAAATTGAAATCAGCAAAAGAATTGAACAACCATATTTATATTTGCTGATACTGTAAATTGAAAGCTAACTCTTGCCCACTTTACCCAAGATTCAGTTCGCAAGAAACAAAATGGAATTAATTAATTAATGGAATGTCTACTAGACTCTTTAGACATTCTTCGAATTCAAACGTTTTATGCATCGATAAAGATGTATAACAAAAGTCTTTTCTTTACTAGAAAAAAAAGATAGTTCCATGAATTCAATTAGAAATTAACGGTATAAATTCTGGTAAAAAATTTTCAACATCTATCTAAACTTATTTATAAATGGAACTTTGTCTCTGTGTGTGTGGGGGGGGGGGTATCCGTTACCTATAGACACCGAAACGGCTGAACCAATTTCCTTGAAAATTTACACAGTTGTACTATAAGCGTCTGCGAGTGTTCTTAGCTAGGTTTTGTTTCGAGGTACACCCGATAAATATCGAAAATAGTTAATCGAAAAAAATTGGGTTCGATTTTAATCAGATTTGCTATACTCATAGACAAAGACATAAGAAACGATATTCAGAAGTTTCAAGTTTGCAGTTCTTACAATAGTGCAAAAAAATTTGATATCGATACCAGGAAACCAAAATTTGATTTACACCCATTCATTTTTCTTTCAGTCTACGGTTTCGCTTTAACTGGAAACAACTATTGCTTTTTAGTCTTTCGTGCCAACGTCCAAAGAGTCTGAGCTCCAGGACCATGGATTAGTTTTAAAGCTTTCATTACACCCGAGCAACGCCGCGCTATACTGCTAGTAGTCGTATATGTTGAGATGAATAGTTGAAAATACCTCTATAAATCAATGTTAAAAATAGTTCTACAAATAATAGTAAAAATAGATCGATAATTCAAATTAGAAATATACTTATTTAACTTATGGTTAAAAATAGTTCAATAAGTCAAGTTAAAAATATATCTTTATAACTAATGGTTAAAATAGTTCTATAAATTCAGGTAAAAAATATCTCAAGAAATCAATGTGACAAAAACATATATTAACGTAAACGAATAGCCTTATAAATCAAGGTGGTAAACGTAGTTTTATAAATCAAGATAAAGAAATAGCTTCATAAATAACAAAATGGCGCTATGCACCAGGATAAGAAAAAGATTCACTATAATTTAAAGTAGAAAATAGCTTTATAAATTAAAGTAAACAAATGGCTCTATAATTTATGATAAAAACAGATTGCTAAATCAAAGTAAAAACAAATCACTCTATATATCAGGATAAAAAATAACTCTATAAATCAAGGTAGGGAAAATAGTCCTATAAATCAAAGTCGAAAAATAGCGCTTTAAACAAAGATAAGAATCTAGTCCTCTAAATCAGAATAGAAAATAAAGCTTTATAAAGCAAAGTAAGCAAATATATCTATAATTCATGATAAAAATAGATTTATAAATCAAAGGTAAAAAAAAACTGACTCAACGCATCAGGATAAAAATATCTCTATAAATCAAGGTTGGAAAATAGCCTTATAAATGAATATAGAAAAATAGCTCTATAATTCAAAGTAAACGAATAGCTCTGGTAAATTCTTCTATGTGCCCTGTCCTTTCAGGACGTAGGTGATCATGGTTTTTCACGTCTCCCAATCCATGATGGTTCTCAGCAAGCCTTCTCCCGTTAAACCACACAACCCTCGTTCCGTCACCCACCTGATCAGGTCCTTCAAATATGTTATCCGCTGCTTTCCCCTGTCTCTTTTTCCCTCTATCTTGTCTGCCAGCATCAGGTTCTCTAAGCTCTCCTTCCTTATTGTATGTCTCAAGAACTTTAGCTGTTTCTTCCTGATGCTCAGTCTTGATTTCCTATTCGTTTCCATCCTTTCCAAAACTTCCTCATTGCTCACATGCTCGGTCCATGATATCCGCAGCATCCTTTTGTAGAACCACATTTCACTTGCTTCAAATTTTTCCTTCATCTTCGATGATATTGTCCAGCATTCACTGCCATATGAAAGAACTGACATCACATAGCAATCCAGCACTCCCCTCCTTGTTTCTAGCGAAATTGTCCTGTTTCTTAATACTTTACTCTACTTCTGGAATGCGTCCTTCGCCATGCCAATTCGCCTTCGGATCTCTGTGTCACACATTCCATCTTCTGTTAGAACACTTCCCAGGTATTTAAATTTTTGTACCTGCTTGATTTTAGTATCCCCCACGTGTATTTAGCATTTTGGGCTGCCCTTTTTGCTGATGACCATGCATTCGGTTTTCTTGCAGTTTATGTGTAGTCCTTTCTTGCCGCTCTCTTCAGCTGCCTTCTGTAGGGCTTGTAGATTTTCTTTCTGTGTCTGCTATCAGCACTGTATCATCTGCGTACTTTATATTGTTGAAATTGTGGACTCCGATGACGAATCCTGGCATAACGTCTAGGGTTTTCAGAATAGTCTCGCTGTACAAGTTGAATAGATCCGGTAAAAAGACACATCCTTGTTTTATATCTTTATAAATTAATTTAAAAAATGCCTATATTCATCAGGATAAAAAATATGGCTCCATGAATCGAGGTGAGAAAATAGCTCTATAAATTAATATCAGAAGATTGCTCTATAAATCGCGAGAAAATAACTCTACAAACCAAGGTGAGAAAATTGCTCTATAAATCGTGGGAAAATAGCTCTACAAATCAAAGTGAGAAAAGAGCTCTATAAATCGTGGGAAAATAACTCTACAAATCGAGGTGAGAAAATAGCCCTATAAATCGTGGGAAAATAACTTTACAAATCGAGGTGGGAAAATAGCCCTATAAATTGTGGTGGACAAATAGCTCTATAAAACAAGTACAAATTACAGAAAACGTTTTTATTATTCGACAATACAAAAGCCGTCGAAGGACGGCAACAGTACACATACCGCAAGACGGTTAAAAAACTGATTTTTAGTACATTGTGCTAATTCTCCAGTGAATGTATGACGAGCAAAGCTTGTTTTAGTTACATACTTTAAGAAAGGAAGTCTAACAGATATGGAATGTATAAGTCTGTGTCTACAATCTCGTCTCTACCTGTCTGGGTGTTTTTTAGCGCAAGTCTTGCATCTTCTTTGTTTGAATTTCCATTTAACATCGGCCCATGTGTACACAAGCGCAAATGCGTTTTCAACTTTTATTCATTTGACAATTCGATTGCTGACAGCCAATGACGTCTTAATTAAACATTTGCAAATCATTTTTGCCTTGGGAAAAAAGGAAATCAACGATAAAAAAAATAATTGACAGGGAAAAAATTTCCTCGTAAATTCTCTCTGATAACAGATTTTCATCAATATTCGAAAGAAATAATTATCGAAATTGTTCTGTTCTATTTAATAGGCGAAATATCGAACGATTCTTCTTCTATGTGCCGTGTCTCCTCCGGGACGTAGACAATCATAGCTCTCCATGACTTCCCATTTTTTGTAGTATTTGTAGTATGTCCTTTCCCCTTCCTATCCTGGTTCTGCGATGTGCGTTGTGGTGCAGTGGATATAGACTCGGGACAACAAATAGGGTGCCGAGTTCGAATTCCATTTGAATACTTTGCATTCACTTACGCACAATTACATTTTTGGAAAAAGTATTAATCCGTCTCTTACCTCCAGTTATGAGAGTAAGAGACGGATTAATAAGACAGATTGGGTTCTATAGCCTTGGCTGGCAACCAGTCTACCGCAGAAAGCAGTGGCTACCTAATGCGGGATAATCTTCTGCCCAGTCACTCTTTCGAGACATGATCGCCCAAAGCGCGTGTCACGTACGGCACTTAACTGATAGATCCTGGTTCTAAACAACCATTTATACAAGTTCGTTAAGTAGGTTACACGCAGATTTTCTCTCTCCTTTTACTTTAATATATCCTGTGAGTGTCAAATTCTCCAATCCCTCTTTATCATATGTTCTAGAGATTTCAAATCTCTTCAACTGATTTCAAACATGAGTGTCCGTTTTTTCAGTAAAACTTCATGACTATACAGAGGTCCTGAAGATTGGAATGAAGCATCAACAGAATGCTATACACACTCAAAAGTTCTTGACTATGTACCCACAATGCACCATAGACCAGCCTATTTTGACAGTCGATCCAAAACAACAGATATGGTTTGAATGTCGCTATCAAGTATAAAACAGACTCTTATACTCATCCGAGCTTTCTTCACTTTATCTTTCGCTATGAAAGAAAATTAGACATAGATCCAGATGTATTAGGGTTCGTCTTATCTTATCATACGGAAGTCCTTCATGGCGTCTGACCTCTTCAAAAATATTTAAAGTAACAGATGCCAGTTTTCACAGATCATTGATTAATATAGTTTCAAGTGAATGAATTCCGCTGGTCGTAAAGAAGACAACCTTTAATCAAATCTGATAAGACAGAAACCCTCCATCATCTACAGGATCACAAACAAAGAGTTTTACCAAATTGTAACCCTATTTTCGGAGAGCTGGTATTAATTGTAAATTATTTTCAAGATGAGAATAAATTCCTCAAAAATTGGAGAATACAATTATTTTTGATGGGTAAAGTAGCCGAAATGTTAACAAGTGGAAAATACAGAGACAGAATTCAGTGAGTGCAAAATTCTTTTTTTAAAGACGTAAGCGAACTTATCAAAGTCAAATATCTAATTTTAGTCAAAATATTTGTCAGTGGGTTTTGACGGCATGTGACCCTAGGTCAAAATACGGCCTTGAGAATTAACTGTGTACTGATTCCCACTTGATAACAGCAGGCAGACAATGAAAGTGGGTTTTCCTCTCCTTCCCCTGGAAGTTATGTTAAATAATATTAATTACATGTCCAAACAAGAATTCATATATAGAGAGAGGAGGAAATAGAAACCCCATAACTCACTTTACCACCCCGGTTTGGGGTGCAAGACAAAACTATTTAGTTCGGTCCACGTGTTTGGGATGAGGAGGTAGAAAGAGATTTGAATGGCGGTTTGAATAATACGGTCGGACTGAGACGAGCATGCTGCTAAAAGACAACTGAGAAAACCCCGACTCATAAACATTGTTACTGAAGTTATTTTGCAATACCAGTCAACTGTTGAATCTCACCAGTTCTGACTTGCTTGATCTGGTTTTTATAATATACCAATTTCTCGCATATCTGGACCAACCTCGTCAAGTGATAATAAACAGTCCTGATTTAGTTAATCCGAGATCAACAACACAACGTGGGCGGAATCGACCGAAGCTCAGAAAGGTTGGCTAAATGCATCACTTAAAGTCTGCCAACAAGAATAACTAAACGTGCAGCATATAAACAGAAGGGAAAATAAATGATATGATCAAGATATTGACGAAGCACAAAAGGTGAGGAACGAAACGCCCATCAGTACTAGGTATATCGATATAGATTTGAGAAGCTTAATTTACAGAAAATTGTTTAAAGTAACTGTTCTTTGTGATTCTGTAGCACCAGTGCACAAGGCTCGAAGATTGATGGTCCTCGCTAATACCTACTTGCTTTGGTCGATTGAAATCATTTGTGACCATTGATCTGGTAATGTGACTGTATACAGATAACAAGTTAGATATTTTTGAAAGGATTTTGATACCATGTGTGACATCCATATGAAATTTTTAATCTTATAGAGCAATCTAAGAACAAGTCTCGAGTTAGTTTGTTTTTTGTTTTTTTGTTGTTTTTTTTTTAATATTTTGGTTTTGTAGCAACGTGCGGTATTAGACAAAACTACCCCTAAATCTGTGAAAACTGATGCATAGACCGGAGTTTTTGCAGTGTTTAGTTTTATTAATTCCACATCTTACGGTAATTTCCATAACTGCTTCAGGTCAATTCCAGATTGTACTTTCTGCTTTGGATAATAATATCTGTTCATTCAATGCTGAATATTTCCTTTATGCAAACGGCTATCTCACTGATACCATTACTATATCAGTTAATTCATTGCATACGTGATACACGCTTGGCCGATAATGTCTCTTTCGATGCATGAATGACTAGGCAGAATATATTCTCATAGTAGGTTGCCATTACTTTCTGCAATAGACTAGTTACCAACCAAGGCTATAAAACACAATCTGTCTTACTTTTCAACTCATAGCCAGAGGTAGAAGAGATGAATTAATACCTTTTACTAGAGTATTTGTGCGTAAGTCAATGAAACGAATTCGACTGGAATTCGAACTCGGCTCTCCGGTTTTTTCATTCCGAGCCGATATCTATTACACCAGAACGCACATTCTATCATATACCTGTCTATATACTATACTATACTATACTCAGTCTAACTTTGCAAATACCAAAAATGTAATATTTCTTTCGACGTATAGTATTTCTCTAAATATTATATTCAAGATGTTGATGATTTCTACAAAAGGTCTTTCAGTTGTCGCTCTATGGAAGATTATTGTAGCCATTATGGAAAAGCTAATTAAAATAAAAAATACTGTAATTCATCTATTAATTATTGAATTGTCTGCGTTTTAAAAATTAGAGGTCAAGCTTGTTGAATCTTATTAAAAAGATTCATTTATCTCAATATTTTCCGCAGTAGACCTGCCGTGACTTCGCAATAGGAGAGCGACACCCGTTTAATGAGCTAAATAATAGGTTATACATTATTTAACTTTTTTATCTTATGATGTGAAAAGACTAAAAAAAAAAACATTTTCATGTGAGTTTCTATTCAAATGATTTTATTCATATTATTTTAATATATCTGCATATATTTTTATATTGCAACAATTTACGTTATTTATATTTTTCGGATTATCGTGCTCGTCTTTATTGCCATATTCACGAGATTTCACCATTATAGGCTTTGACATTTTTCACGTGGCCCAGTGGATAAAAGTATTAGTAGAAATAATTCAGTGACTTGACTGAAATCAGTGATGAGTTTGATATCTAGCCACGGTGCAGGTGAACAAAAACTTAGCGAGTTGAGTTAATAAAGGGAGATAACTAAAACTGAAATATCCAGAAAAGCCATAGCACGTTGAACTAGAACAATCTACCTCGGTAAACGAAATAGAGAGTTCGGTTCGAAATTCTAACCTGAAGAAGGTCGGAACGTACAACGACCGAAACGTCGTTTTTTGTTTTTTGTTTTTTATTTTGTTTTTTTGTTCTTTTTTTTTCTTCTCCCCTATGTTTCTCTTTACTCATGATATTTTATAATTTTTTTTTCCTTTAGGATTTCTTTTAATAAATACGTGATATTCTTTTCACATACTTTTTCTGAAAAATTAATTTTCTTGTGCTTTCTGTTTTCGTGATTTTGTATTCACCCATTTTAATGTTCTTATGACATATTTTTTTACTCTTTGTTTCTGACAAGTAAATATGTTAAGTAAGTTGGTCGACCGCTAAGACAAGGGCGACCTGAAGACTCCTTTTTCTTTCGCTGCTATCTTGCGATAGAGGTGGGCACGACTCCTCTTCCTGAATTTCTCCACTTTACCTTGCCCAGGCGCCGAGTACCATTTGCGAGTGCTCAGGCGTCGAGTAGCACCTTTAATAGTCTTTGATATGACCATCATTTCTGGCAAATTGATTTTGGAGACCCACTGATATTTAGCTCTACGGTCTAATTATACTGCTCTTTCTTCGTGATCCCATCCGCTTCTACTGAAGCCAGCGAACCAGCTTTTAACGGGACTGAAATGAATGGGATCATTTAGTCAAAAGGAGTGGTTACATTTTCAGTTCAAAGAACAATGTTAAGACAGGGTGTTAGCGTTGAAGGCATCACTCGTTCTTCGCTAGACGCAAGCAACATTCCAGAATTCAAGACGTTTAATTGATTGCTGCAACACTGAATTCATGCCGAGATTGAACTTAGAAAAAAATACACGATTTTTCACGTACCTAGCTTGTAGCATTCAAGTCAGCTTCAATGAAGTTCAGTCTTATGCAAATTTTACTAGGGTGTCTTCTGAGATATTTCTATACCGTAACAATTCAAACCAATCAAATTGTCTTTCACTGGACCTACGGATTGTTCTTGCAAAGGTTCTTATGATTAATTTCATGTAATTGCATGAATTTTATGATACTGATTAGAACGGATGCTTGAAATGTTTTGGATGTGATCATTTTGCTTTTCTTCACTAACTTCGTTTTTGAGTTCAGTAAACTAATGATAAGGTGTAGGGCTATGATAAGGACATAGGTATTCATAGTTAAAATAACAATGAAATAGGACTGAAACCTTTCAAAAAGAAAGACTATTACCTGGAATGAAAACGGTGATGGCACGGGAAATATTTCTTTTCACCTCAAGCTATGGACAGAAAGGCAGGACAACCTGGGTTCTATACCCTTGGTTGGCAACCAGTCTGTAGGGTTTGATACATTCACACCCACACACACATGGTCATTCAGCGTTCACATGATAACCCTAGTTTTCTCCGCGGTAACGGCATGCCGATATAAGCCGGGAGCGTCACGTGTTACGGCAGTTAAGGGTTTTGTCCCGGGCGAGAGCAGACATGTTTATTACCTAACTCACATATACAGGCGCGGTAGCAATTAGTGGCATAAATTTTTATTTCTCACCAGCATGCACACACAACACTAAAAATCTCCAATTGGAAACAGACATTAACAGTATGTACATTAACTTTATTCAAACTGAACTTGATTCAATTTAATCTTCTATCGAACATTTACGTTTCTCCCCAGACAAAGGGAAAGAACTTTTCTTTCCTTATTTGATTTGCATGCTTTCAACTCTATGTAACCTTTGTTAATATATTGTTGTTCTGGTTACTTTCGCCTTTTCGTGTTTCCTTATTTCCTGTGTTCTTTCATGACCCAAGTTACGCCGAGTCGACTCGTAAATATAAATTAGTAATGGACGCTTGGTCTTCTACAAATGGTGACCGCCGACGTGGGTCGATTCGGCGTAATACAGTCCAGCAATCGTTGGAAATGGGACTCAGCATTTCTTCTTCGTCTATCAACAAGAACTCCTATTCAACGTTGTTAGCTCCCAACTATTTCCACAGGAATCTACATAAGATGGCGACCACACACAGCTATGGACAGAATAGCAGGACAGCTTGGGTTCTATAGCCTAGGTTGGCAACCAGTCTACCTCACCCGGAGAATAAAGACGTTTGCGTAAGGTCAGCACCCCTATCTGCAAAAACGACAGGTTGCAGAAACATCAGGAACGATGGCGAGAGGTCGATTATGTTTTATATTTCACTGGGAGCGGTGGGTTTTAGTTAATGGCCGACACTTAATCTATCGCAAAAATTCAAGATGTGGAATTTGTAAATAATGAACATTTTTATGTGGGGTTAGTTATTTGTCTATATTTCTAAGATGAGGTAGTATTTACAGTATTTACATTAACCGGACTATTGTTCTCATCTTTGTTGCCATTTGTATGGTGCTTCGGCCGTTGTACGCTCCGGCCTTCTTCAGGTACTAGAAATTTCGAACCGAACCCTTTATTACAATCAGTGGGGTATATCATTCTCATTCCTTGTGTAGTAGTAATGCCTCGATCGGAAGTCATGAATTATCTCCCGCTATCCCTGCAAGTTACTTGTTCACCACTGCCGTAGCCTGGTATTGAAATGAAAGACAGGAAAATCTCATTAGAAACGAAGAAAAGATTGCTGGATTGCTATGTGATATCTTTTCTTCTGTATGTAAGTGAATTTTGGGCGATCACATCAAGGAGGAAGGAGAGTCTTGAGGCAGCAAAAATGTGGTTTTACAGAAGGATGCTGAGGATACCATGGACGGAGCACGTGTGCAACGATGAGGTGTTGGAAATGATGCAAACGAGAAGAAAACTCATACTAAATATCAGGAAGAGACAAATTAGGTTAATGGGACACGTAATGAGGAAGATGGGCCTGGAGAAATTAATGCTCACAGGTCGGATAAAAGGAAGGGGAGTCAGGGGAAAGCAGTGCGAGACGAACTTGTTAGGTCTAAGCAAATGGATGACTGAGTGTGACTTAGAAGAGATACCAAGAAAACATATTGAGAGGTACATGAGACAGAGCCAAGTGGAAGTCCATATCGCCTACATCCTGAGAAGATATTCTCTTCCGCTAAAATAACTTTTACAAAGGGTATAATTCAGTCTCTTCTCACCTCTCGGCAGCTATCGATTAATTCGTAAGATTTGTATCACAATATAATCATTATCTTCAAAATATATTCTTACAATCTAAAAAATATTTTCTGGCTTTAAATCAAAGAGTTGATCAGCTGTAGAGAACGAATCACTCAACATGTAACCCTACCGACATACAACTGTTCTTGTCGACAGACCATTACATCTGGAGACAACTTCTTCTTCTTCTTCTTCTTCTTCTTCTTTGTACCTTGTCCTTTCAGGATGTAGGCGATCATGGCTTTCCACGTTTCTGGTTGCTCTTAGCACACTTTCTCCTGTTACACCACGTAACCCCCGTTCTGTCATCCACCTGATCAGGACCTTCAAATATGTTATCCACGGCTTTCTCCTGTCTCTTTTTCCCTCTGTCTGGCCTGTTAGTAACAGGTTCTCCAAGCCCTCCTTTCTCATTGCATGTCCCAGGAATTTTAGCTGTCTTTTCTTGATGCTCAGTATTAATTTTCTTTTCGTTTCCATTCTTTCCATAACCTCATCATTGTCCAGATGCTCGATCCATGATATCTGCAGCATCCTTCTGTAGAACCACATTTCAGTTGCTTCAAGTCTTTCCTTCATCTTTCACTGCCATACTGGAGAACTGACATCAGATAGCAATCCAGTACTCTTTTCTTTGTTTCTAACGATATTTTTCTGTTTCTTAATACTCTACTCAGTTTCTGGAACGTGTTCTTTGCCATACCAATTCGCCTTCAGATCTCTGTGTCGCATTTTATGTCTTCTGTTAGAACAATTCCCAGATATTTGAACTTTTTTACCTGCTTGATTTTAGCATCCTCCGCCTGTATTTAGTCTTTCGGACTGCGTTTTTTTTGCTGATGACCATGCATTCGGTTTTCTTGCAAATGACAATGCATTCGGTTTTCTTGCAGATGACAATGCATTCGGTTTTCTTGCAGATGACAATGCATTCGGTTTTCTTGCAGATGACAATGCATTCGGTTTTCTTACAGATGACAATGCATTCGGTTTTCTTGCAGTTTATTTGTCGTTCTTTCTTCCCACTCTCTTCACCTATCTTCTGTCGGAGGTTTTGTAGTTTCCTTTCCGTGTCTTCTATCAGCACTGTAAAAACGTTGCAGATTTTGAGACCACTAAGATAAAATGAATACACCTGCAGCGAGCATTTCATTTTGGGTTTTTTATTGACAAAATGTCGCAGGAAAGTGACGAAGGCGATGTTTTGTGCTTTTTTTCAATTTGGGTAAATATATTTATTTTCAGAGAGATTACCGCTGAACTTTTCTCTATCTTAGCCAAACAATTTTAAGATTAAAACACATTAAAAACATTTTAACATAAAAAATGTAATTAAAGACTTTCATTTAGATTTTTGGTAACGACGTAACATTAAAGAAAAAGTTAAAAGAGTAAGCAAAATAATAAAACGGTTTTCATATTGAAAATACAATAATTGTCTCAAACTTTTAAATGAATTTTCATCCCTTCCAGATAACATTTGGGATTTTGTATTTTTGCATTTTTTTAACTAATTTATATTTAATTAATTTCATCCATTGTCTTCATTTGGTTTAAATGGCATGGGAAATTATGGATTTGCCAAAAACTTTCAACAATTGTTTCGAAATTTATTAAGATTAGACATTAATTTAGATTATTAAATTAATATTATTAAATATTATTAAATTGTTTATTTTGTCTGTGTGTGTATATGTGTGTGTCTGTGTGTCTGTGTGTCTGTGTGTTTAGTTTTTGCTTCGGGTTTGGCCCCAAGTAGGTATAATTGTAGTTCTTAGTCTCAGCCATGATACCATTTACTCAGAGGACTTATTTAGCCTTCAAAATTCAGTTTACGACGAAAAAACTTATTTGATATCAATACCAGGAAATCAGAATTTAACTTACATCCATTCATTTTTCTTTCAATCTACGGTTTCGCTTTAACTGGAAACAACTATTGCTTTTTAGTATTTCGTGCCAACATTCAAAGAGTCTGAGCTCCAAGACCATGGATTAGTTTTAAAGTTTTCAGTACACACGAGCAACGCCGGGCTATACTGCTAGTATTAAATATTATTAAATGAATTATTAAATATTATTCAGATCAGACTATTTTTTAACTTTATTAAGATAGAGATTAATTTAGAACAAACCCTTAAAAAACAGATGGAAGTGAAACCTTAATTGTTAATCTTTGAGAAAGTCGAGAAAGGCAAAATTATATATAACTAACTTACACCTGGACCTTCACGCTAACCTCTGCTTTTCTTCTTCGGGGCGTAGGCGATCATGAATCTCGACAAGTTTCATTTTTGTAGCTCTTAGTAACCTTTGTCTTTCCACCACTCTCCCACCTACATACCATTATCAATTCACACAAGCCCATGAGAACGTTGACCAGCTGCGACCTCTGTCCCTTTTACCTTCGATGTGTCCTGTGAGTGTTATATTCTACCAAACACCTCTTCCACATGATGTGTCCAAGAATTTTAAAAACGGTTTCCAATTCTGCTATATGCGTGACTCTTCAGAAATGAATTGAGTTCTGTCGGTGACTGGCGTGTGTATACACAGCTTATACACAACACGTTAAAATTTCCCTTCTCTGATTCCATGCGTCGATGGCTTAGGGAGTAGCGACTCCGACTGACACCAAAGCGGTTGAGTTTCGATTCCGACCAGAAGCAAGTGGATGCGTCTAGCCACACTGATGAGCTGTGATACAGCGAAACAGGCTTGTATATGGATGACTAATATATATATATATATATATATATATATATATATATATATAACGTATTAAGCCGTCACAATATTTATATTTCGGATTCGAAACGACACATGATTGATCAGACTCAAGAAATAGGAAATAACGCCGGAGTAAACAGAATAAACACGTATTAACAATAATACAATTTATCAGGAGAAACATGCAAATTACTGTGAAAGTGAATAGAAGGAGAAAGAGTGTTCTCCCTTAGACTGTTAAGAGAAAATCAAATGTTCTTTGGAAGAAAGTTACTTGTTCAATGAAAAATTGATTGGAATAAAGTTCTGAAAAGAAGAATTAAGTACATACATTTCTTGAGTTAGTTGTTGACTTCCCATTGGAGTTTGTATTAGGAAATGTGTGTGCACATGAATGTGTGTGAGAAATCAATTCGTGCCACTGATTGCTACGTACAATCGAGTGCGGGTGTGTGTAGGAGTGAGAATTATACGCCATGTCCCACAATTACCTTGATAGCTGGGGCCTTACTAAAGCAACACGTGGACATGCGCTGCTTGTATGGACGCGTGGTATGCGCGAGAAAATTAGATTTAACACGTGAAAACAGGATGACCAGTCAAGATTAACCAATCATGGCCTGCCAATATAGCGCGTCTCGCGGATGAAAACACGCAGGTTGTTATTACATGTTGAATCATGTGTAACTATGTGGGTATGAATGTGTGAACACCACACACACACACACACACACACACACACATATATATATATATATATATATATATATATATATATATACAGTACTGTGCAAAAGTATTAGGACAAGAACTATTTTATCTTTTATGAGGCATCAAAATAAAGTTTAAAATCACCCCTGCCCTAACAGTTTTGCACACTACCGGTAGTATTTTTTTAATCATTTCACCCCGAGCAAGGCGGAAATGCCACTGGTGTGCAGGGGGCTACATAACTGTAAAAAGAATAATTAGAAAAGAGTGAGGAGTACAAACTAGTTAGAAAGGAGCAATAGAAAGCAGAGAATGCAGGTGCGATGCCAGATACATCGGTGGAGAGAAAGGGAAGGTTATACGGGAGTGGGGAGAGAGCTAGAGTCCAGTGGTATGCAAAAGTATCAGGACAGGGGTGATTTTACGAAAAATCTAACTAAAATTCACATTCAGGGTGAAAAGCCAAGTAAATTGCTAATAATTATTGATTATTTAAAACTAGGTGTAAAAGAAATGTATTAAAAAGAAGTTATATTTAATTTTTCCTATTTTCTATTATACAAGTTATTTTGAAACTACTCATTATTCTATTATCCTTGAATATGACTGACTTTTTTTCTTATTTCCCAATCGCAAATTGATAAATCTAATGTTTTAACAAAACTTTGGGAACAAATAAAAGCTGCTTGGCTGGAGATACCATTAGATACATTGAAGAAGCTTGTGATGTCAATGCCTGACAGAATGAAGGCTGTGATCAAAGCAAAAGGCTATTATACTAAATATTAAACTTATTTTGTAAAAAGTGTTTTTTCTTGTTAAAACATTTGTTGAGCAAATCAAATAAAATTACTGTAATTAAATTGTTTATCTTCTGTCAATATTCCTCATAAAAGATAAAATAGTTCTTGTCCTAATATTTTTGCACAGTACTATATCTAAACTTATTTATAAATGGAACTGTGTCTGTGTGTGTGTCTGTGTGTGTGCGTGTCCGTTACCTATAGACTCCGAAACGGCTGAACTGATTTTCTTGAAAATTTATACAGTTGTACTACAAGCGTCTGCGAGTGTTTTTAGCTAGGTTTTGTGTCGAGGTATCCCCGATAAATATCGAAAATCGCTAATCGGAAAAATTGGATTATAGAAGGAATGGTCCGATTTTAATCAAATTTGATACACTCATAGACAAAGACATAAGAAACGATATTCAGAAGTTTCAAGGTTGCAGCTCCTACAATAGTGCAGAAAATCGATAATATATATATATATATATATATATATATATATATATATAAAAGGTAATATGCTTGTGTGTGTGTTAGTTTATCTGCCTGTATATCTATTTTTTCAGCCCTTTTATTTTGGTTTTTGTTTCGGGTTTGGCTCTAAGTAGCTATAATTGTAGTTCTTAGTCTCAGCCATGATACCATTTACTCAGAGGACTTATTTAGCCTTCAAAATTCAGTTTACGACGAAAAGACTTATTTGATATCGATACCATGAAATCAAAATTTGACTTACATCCATTCATGTTTCTTTCAGTCTACGGTTTCGCTTTAACTGGAAACAACTATTGCTTTTTAGTCTTTCGTGCAAACGTCCAAAGAATCTGAACTCCAGGACCATGGACTAGTTTTAAAGCTTTCATTACATCCGAGCAACGCCGGGCTAACTGCTCGTACTTAATATCTGGAGGAAGCAGATGATGTTTCTGGGACGCATAATGAGGAAAGAGAGCTCGGAGAATCTAATACTCACAGTAGGAAAGAGAAACAGCGAGACATACATGATGAACATGAGCAAGTGAAAGGTAGAGGAGGGTTTAGGAGAGATACCAAGAAGAAAAGTGTGAAGAGTACCAAAGGATAGGGGTAAGTGAAAAGTACATAATCGTCTACGTCCTGATAAGTTTCAGTTTGAGTTTTGTTTAACGACATATCAACCTATGTGGGGTACTTAATACCAAAAAGGTAGGGTTTTAAGATATTATTTTAATTTTTGTTTATAGTGAGAAGGTTGATTTATATTTTGATGAATGTTTTTTTTTAGGAAACAAAAATTTTTTCCTTAAAAAAATGTATTATGGTAATAATTTTTTTCCTTCAAAAATGTATTGTTGGTAATATTTTTCCTTCAAAAACGTATATTTTTCCATAAAAGTCTATTTTTATACTTTCATAGTGGTTTGACCCCAGTTTAGGGGTTAACTCTTTGCCCATAGATGGGATTCTAACAGGTGTTACCACTCTGGATCAAGGTGGACCTGGGGACAACAACAACTAAGAGGTGGTTCCATGCTCCTCACAACCTCCCCAATCAGGGGCCTTGCTGCCAAATGCAGTTTACCGTCATACCCAGGACCAGTCTACGTTCTGAAGGGGGAACAACAAATAAGAAGAAGATTCTGGTCTCAGAGAGAATCAAGACGCTCACTCGTTTGTAGCTGGCAAAAGGAAAATAGAGAATTGGGGAATGTAAAAGGCTGGTCCTATCAAGATAAAAACAGACGGGGATAAGAAAAAAATCATGGGATGTAAGGAATCTTTAAAATCTTGATTATGTTCTAGTGCAAAACAAACAAAAACCCAGTCATCATGAGTCCGTCCTTTGCCGGTATGAAATATTTCAATTACAAATGGCGCGTCATTGTAGACTCGTGAGGTTAAATGTCAGATACGGACGTTCTTCATCATAAAAGGAAGGCTTCTTGATGTCAAGCTGAAGCTAAAAATGAAAAGTAAAATAGGTTAACGCGATATTCATTATTCGAGGTTAGACGCACAATCACAAATTTATCCGTTATGTCCAATTTTCTAAGCGATAAACTTTTTTTCTTCTGCTCACTGCCAATATTTCGTGGGTCAGCCCGTTATTGAAAGGTGCGATTCTCCCCAGGACAACGGGTAAGGCATGAATCCTAAGAAGGCTGATAATAAAATATATGTGCGTACATATTCGTAAATCTCAATATATATACATATATATATATATATATATATCATCCGCATACATATCTGTTTCGCTTTATCACAGCTCATCAGTACGATTCTACCTCTGAGCTATGGGCGCTCGTTAGAGAAGGCGGACTTTAGCGCGTTATATACAATGTAAACACACGCCAGTAGCCGAGAGTGTTCAAATTTATTTCTGAATGAACGATATATATATTGTTAAATATAACCGACAATGAATGTCTATTATGTTTAATCAAGAATCGTTCTAAAGATCGTATTTTGGCTTTAATTTCAGGCGAAAGTAACGACAAAAATTGACCAACATTTGGATATTTTTTTTATTATGCTGGTTTTAAGCGTTCGGTTCTCATAAGCCATCTTCAGAGTGATTACAGGGACGTTAACATAAAGACATCCACCATCAAAGATGATATTATCTTGTGCTGACATAAAACATTGCTATGTGACGATAACAGTCGCCGAATAGCAGACGCAGTTCGTAAATTTGTAATGCGGTTCTATAAACTTTTCACGAAGGTAATTGATGCTATATTCAGCAACACTTCTCTGTAGTTTCGTGGACCAAAATTTGTCATTGTTTGGTCCACTCGTCAGAAGATATCAGCAAATATCTGTCAATTGTTTCGTTCATGTTTATATTAAGTTGAAAAAATAATTCATGTGCTTTCTTATTGGTACACTGTTTCTTTATCTTCTACGTATGTTCTGTGCAGAAATCGGAGAGTCGAGAAATCGGAGAGTCGAGTTCGAATTCCAGTTGAATTCGTTGCATTCAATTACGCGCAAATACCCTTAGAAAAGGTATGAATTCCTCTCTTCTCCCTCCAACTATGGGTTGAATAGCAGAATAGATTAGGTTCCATATCCTTGGTTAGCAACCAGTCTACTGTAGAAACAAAAATGGTAATCTACTGCTGGATAATCTTCTGGATAATCTTCTGGATAATCTTCTGGATAATCTTCTGCCTAGCCAGTATTGGATCGAAAGAGACATGAATCGCCCAAGCGTATATCACGTATGGCTCTTAATTGGCTGACTCATGTGTGTGTACAGGTATGTGTGCGTACGTGAGCATACCTATGAGTGCGCGTTTGTGTGTACACCTGTAAGTACGTCTATTTGCACTTGTGGAGGATGTTGTTATTATTTCTTCTTTTAATAACTTGTCTCATTATACTTCTTCTATGTGTCTTGTCTTTCAGGACGTAGGCGATCATGGCCTTCCACGTCTCCCTATCCCTGGTGGCTCTTAGCATGCTTTCTCCTGTAACGTCTCGCAGCTCCCGTTCTGTCAGCCACCTGCTCAGGCCCTTCAGATATACCCGCTGCTTTCCCCTCTCTCTCTCTCTCTCTCTCTCTCTCTATCTGGCTTGTTAATATCAGGTTCTCTAAGCCCTCCTTCCTCATTGCATGTCCTAGGAACTTCAGTTGTCTCTTCCTGATGCTCAATATTAATTTCCCTTTCGTTTCCATTCTTTCCAACACCTCGTCATTGCTCACATGCTCGGTCCACGATATCCGCAGTATCCTTCTGTAGAACCACATTTCAGTTGTTTCAAGTTTTTTCTTCTTCTTTGATGAAGCATTCACTGCCATATTGAAGAACTGACATCACATATCAATCTAGTACTCTCTTCCTTGTTCCTAGTAAAAGTTTCCTGTGTCTTAATACTTTACTCAGCTTCTGGAACGCGTCTTTCGCCATGCCGATTCGCCTTTGTATCTCTGTTTGGCACTTTCCATTTTCAGTTCCCAGATATTTAAATTATCGTACCTGCTTGATTTTAACATCCCCCACCTGTAATTGGCACTTTGGCACTTGACTCATTATACACTCTCTCTCTCTTTTTCTTTCTTTTCTTTATCTTTCGGCTTTCAGTATCGGAAGTTAATGTAAAGAAGTTATTTCCGGTTTCGGCGACAACAAAAATTAGACTAACATTCCAAATTATTTGGAGATAATCTAAAGTTTTCAAAAGACGTGTATTTTTGTTTTTTTGTATTTTTTTTGTATTTTTTTTTTTTTGTGTGTGTGTGTGTTTTTTGTGGGAGGGTATTTTTGTCTATTTATTGCTTAAATATTGCTTTATTAATACGTAACTGGCAAGGAAAATTATTTATGTTTTCGTTAGCCCATTTCTCGTTTATCTTGTTTAGTAGCTAATAGTTTTGTTTTTTTTTTTGTTTTTTTTTTTAATTTTTTGCCTGACTTTTTGTTATCCTATTAGTATGTTAATTATGGAAGGTTAAGCTTATACCTGTATTTTATTAACTGCTATTTAAATATATATACATACATAAATAAGTACATGCACATAATCACAAACAAACATATAAATATATATATATACATATATTGTCATCATTAGTGGAACTCATCGCCATAAATGATGAGGTAGGTAGAGTCATTCTTATGATATTATCTTGTGTTGTCATAAAACATTGCTATGCGACGATAACAGTGACCGAATAGCAGACGCAGGTTGTAAGTTTGTAATGCGTTTCTATAAAATTTTCACGAAGGTAATTGATGTTATATTCAGCAACACTTCTCTGTAGTTTCGTAGATGAAAATCTGTCATTGTTTTGTCAAATTTTTATCCGATGATAAAAATTTGAGCGATAAAGAAAGCAAAAAATAGCTAATAATGTGTCGTTGATTTTTGACGAACCCTGTACATTAATTTGAAAAGATTTTGTGTACATTAAAGGCTCGGACCTTGATCTACAAGTTACCTGATTTTGGTTGAATTTTTAGCGTTTCGGTGATTTCTGCTATACCCTCTAAATCGATTCGAAAAATCTTTCGTACATCAAAGGTTCATATTATGATCGACAGGTGAACCAAAATTTGGTTGAAATCGGACCAAGGGTTTCGGAGCAGTATCATCGAAAATGAGGACAAAACTGGAAGCGGCCGAAATGTGGTTCTACAGAAGGGTGCTACGGATATCGTGGACTGAGCATACAAGCAACGACGGGGTGTTAGAAAGAATGGCAACAAAAAGGAAATTGATGCTGAGCATCAGGAAGAGACAACTGAAGTTCCTGGGACATGTAATGAGGAAGGAGAGCCTGGAGAACATGATACTGACTGGTCAGATAGAAGGAAGGAGAGACAGAGGAAGGCAGCGGATAACATATTTGCAGGGCCTGATCAGGTGGATGACGGAACGGGGGTTGCCAGGAGCAACAGGAGCAAACATACTAAGAGCCACAACGGATAGGGAGACGCGGAGAGCCATGATCGCCTACGTCCTGAAGGGACAGGGCACATAGAAGAAGAAGAAGAAGAAGAAGGTTCGTTAGAATGGAGAAACACAAATACACACACATACACATATCTCTCTCTCTCTCTCTCTCTCTCTATATATATATATATATATATATATATATATATATATATATATATATAATATGGTTGTGCGCTTGAGTATAGCAAGTATATGCAAGTTGATATGTAAATAATTAATGATAGAGGCATAGACAAACTTGAGTTTTTACCAGGAACCGTTTTTTTTTTCTCTTTTTGATATAAACTGTATTGAAAAAAGTTCTCAATATCTCTTGAGTATATCCGTTTTTGTTTTTGTCTTGGATTTACTGCAAGTAAAGATAAGCATTGTATTAATGATCGATCCCAAGTCAGTCTTGTGCAGAGTTGGAGCAACCAAAGAAAAGGCTTATTTACTTCATAGGCGGAGGCTTCTGAAGGTACATACGAACGCCAAGCTTTGGAAAGAGGAAAAGAGAGTTCGGTTGTCAGTGGATTTGGGAAACAAGAAGTTCTACAGTGTAAATGTAATTGCAATATCGTACGACATCTAGGAGCGAGGGAGATAGAGAGAGAGAGAGAGAGAGAGAGAGAGAGAGAGAGGAAAGAAAAATAGTCTTTTTATAGACTTCAACATCGCCCCCCTAACAGCATTTGATGAAACTAAGTGGGGTAATCGTATTTCCGGTTCCTTTATTTCTAGAATCTTAGGAGAACTTTTTCTTTTACTTTTTTATTATTTTTTTTTTATTCATATTATTTCGTTTTCCCAAAATAACATAGTCTCTTTAAAATTTCTGCAACCTATGAATATAAGAACTCTCCGCATCCTAAACAGGAGACAAGGGATGAGCCTCTTCACCTGTTCAATAGACGTGGGTGGAGTGTGAACCGGGCGATAGTTTAGTCTATCTACTCCAATTGAGGAAAAAAAAATAAATAAATAAAAGTGTGAAAAAAGAGAAAAAAAGGAAACCACATCCTAAGCAGGGAACAAGGGATGAGCCTCTTCACCTGTTCAATAGACGTGGGTGGAGTGTAAACCGGGCTATAGTTTAGTCTATCTACTCCAATTGAGGAAAAAAAAATAAATAAATAAAAGTGTGAAAAAAGAGAAAGCCGGAAACCACATCCTAAACAGGCAACAAGGGATGAGCCTCTTCACCTGTTCAATAGACTAAACTATCGCCCGGTTCACACTCCACCCACGTTTATTGAACAGGTGAAGAGGCTCATCCATTATGTAGTATCTCCATCGAATATCGATATGCTACCATCCTCTCGAGTTGACATTTTGTGTGTGTTCTTATATATGAATTATTTCATTTTTGTGTTTAACTTTCTGTCCGACGATGTTTGAAGCATTTGTTCTAATGATTTTTTGTTTTACTTTTGTTTACGGTTTTTTTTTGTTTTTGTTTTTTTTCACCTTTTTGACGAAAAGAAATTTGTGTGTGGCATCTTTTTATTTTTTTTTTTTCCTTTTTATTTTTCTCGGCTCTCTTTGTTTATTCTTTTTCATAGTGTTATTTGCGATGGCTATTATCTTTGCTTTTTTTTCTTTCGTTGGGAATGGCAAGTAAAAAGTGTTGCTTCTCGATGCTCCAAAAATAAGTCCTTTGTTGAGAAGAAGCCGCCATCATTTCGTCAGTCAGTCTTTGTTCGTTTTTCAAATATCACGCTACCTACCAAAATTTCCTCAACCCGTCGCTGTGTGTTCCTGTAACGTCTCTGTTTGTTCAGCGTCTCTGTGCGCCGTAAGAATGAAAAGAGTAGAACAATGTTTTCCAAAGCCGAAATAAAAAATGGCCAGTAACTAAACGTACAAGTTCGTCAGCCTGTGATGCTATCTGCGCATCAGAAGGGCAGGCTGCTTTCATAGTTTTGCACTCTTCTGTTTACAGTGGGTTTGTTGCTAATTCTACACATTTGTCGGATTTTTTCACCTGTATATCTTTGTAAGTTTCTGTTTAAAATAGCACAACGAGCTTAGTGTGACTGTTATATTATCGGTCCTTCATATCCGCGGGTTTCGCTTCTGTTGATTCACCCAAACGTGTATAAAAAAAAAATACTAATCATTTTCAAAAAGCAAAATATGAATTTATTGCACGCTTATACCTAAACTGAACAATTTAAAATCAACTTTAAGAGAAATTGTTCTAATGAGCATTCCTCCTTGGTAGCTCAAGTTGATAAATTTAAAGTTAGTAATAGACAGAGAGGATGTGTGTTGTGGTCCATTGGATATCGGCTCGGAACGAGAAATCGGGGAGCCGAGTTCGAATTCCAGTTGAATTCAATGCATTCACTTACGCGCAAATACCCTTGGGAAAGGTATTAATCCATCTCTTCCCTCCAGTTATGGGTTAAATAACAGGACAGATTGGATTCTATATCCTTGGCTGGCAACCAGTCTCCCGCAGAAAGTAATGGCAACCTACTGCGGGATAATCTTCTGCCCAGTCAGTCATTCGAGATATGATCGCTCAAGCGTGTTTCACGTATGGCACTTAACTAACTGACTGAATAGACAGAGAGCTGGCAAATACTCGAAAAATTCATCAAATCACGTTCTAACTTCTACATTGTTGTTGAATGAAACACCCCTTAAATTGTAGAAAGCAACCAGAAAAATGTGGCAGTTAAATTAGCAAAATATGGGTGTGGCGGAGTGTGTTCACTCTGTAATTACGTATGACACTCATGCAACAGGTTTCTGGACCTTACCCAGTGAGTAAAGATGACAAGATACAGTAATATGAGAGCTTTTCCAATGTCTGAGCCAATTCAGCGATAATAGCTCTCCACTATTTCCAGTTCCTTTGTGACTGTTAATAACATATTTTATCGTTTTATATTTTCTAAACCTTATTTTGCTATTAATTTGTTTTTTCGTGTGTCTTCTTTGCCTTCAATCTGCCCTGTGAGTATCAAACTTGAGTACTTTTTTATATAATCATTTCACCCCAAACAAGGCAGAAATGCCTCTGGCGCACAGGAGGGTTAACGTGAGGGGAAACTAAAAGGTACAAGAGATGTCGAAGACAAGATAAGAGATGGAAGGGAATTAAGTAGATAAAAGATGACAATTGACGTTGCTCTTTTCGAGATTGGGAACGTAAGCGAATGGAAGTCAGTTCCACAACCAAAAATCTCATCTTCATCTGTGAGGACATTCACTCTCATATAGAAAGACTGATATTAAGTAACAGTTCAGTACTCTTTTCTTTGTTTCTAATGAAAGATTACTTTTTCTTAATACTTTGCTTAGTATTTGAAAGACATATTTCGTTTCTCAATGCGCTTTTTAATTTCCATATCGCATTTTTCGTTCTCTGTTAAAACACTTCCTAGATATTTTAATTATTGTAACCACGATTAGTATTCGAAAGTATCAATATGACTATAGGATACAAATCAACAGCTAAATAAAACACACAAAGTAATATTGCACACCCGCAATATCGGATTCAAACGACTAAAAGCATTTTGGAAAAACCCAACTAAGAAAAATTTCACAAGTCAGTGTGAAAAGCAAAATTTTGGATTCTGATTGGATTACAAATCGAAAATTCAAATATCACGTCAGTCAAACGTTTTTCACAGCTAAAGAAGAAAATGCCCTGGGAGCCGGACACATGACTGGATTCCAATACTTAAGGACGTCCCCTGACCGGTCATGCTAGTCAGAAAGGTGCGGAGATCAGAGAGGCCAGAGAACCGACAGACCGGTTCCTCACCGACCCAACCAATACAAAAGAGAAGAAGAAGGAAAGGAAAACAACAACAACAAGATATCTTCAATTGCCCATAAAACTTTTACATCTCTCGCCCGCCATAATGGAGAAGGAACACAGACTTTATTAGTTAAGTAGACTGATTAATCGTTTCACACACATGCATTCTGCTACTTACTATTTGACCCTTTCTCTTTCTCCTGGTATTTCTCACTCACACGCTTTTTCACCTTAAATTGAAACCCTTTCCTTTTCCACCTACTTAGCGGCGGACACAAATAAAAAAGAAAGTAAGGTTATTCTACTATTTTGTTGAATTACAAACCTCAAAACACACTTTTTTGTTCAACCAACATTTGCTCAAATCTAAACGACATTTTCTATTAAACAAAAGATACAAAAGAAATATACAAATTGTTTATTCCGTACATTTGTTGTTAAATATTCTGTTTTCTAATTTTATACAAACATTTCTTATTGCATTATCTTTTCTTGAAAAAAGAGACAGTCTTTCACACATCGCAGACGGAATGTAAGGTCCACGTATCGGATCTGAGGTGACGGGGCTCACAGTCTGGCCGAGAGTAAATGACGGAATATTGAAGTTAATAAAATTGTTAATTAAGGAAAACTGAAGTCTAATTTATACAAATATTTCTTATTCCGTTGTCTTTTCTTGAAATTTGTGTTGTTTTTTGTGGACAAGATATCCCGCATTAAATTCTCCCTTTTAATCTGGGTGTTCTGTAACTTCACATGACCCACAAACTGTTGTTAAATATGGCAAATGAATGTCTTTTTAAATGTGGCAAATATTTGCTTGTCTCCAAAACGAAACATCTCTTTTTTAATCATCTGAGAGAACCCTTTTTACCTTCTATCAGCATAACTGATGATAACCCCCAATGGCTCGTGGCTCTTTGCGGATTTACGGGCTAACGATTTCCGCTGAAATGAAGTGGGAAAATTATATTTAATCAATTGCTAGATCCGCTGCTTAGAAAGTTGGTTCACTGTGTTGTGTTAGACAATTTCTTTCGTTAGAATATATCTTAGATATTTATAAGTTTACCATTTGCCCTTGCTTCGAATATTGCCACTTCTGGTCTGTTGTTTCTTCAATATATTGAGAGATTCTTGATAAAAACCAAAGACAAATCTACAATGCATTGGTCCTAAAAAGGTATTCCAGCTCCAGTCACTTTCCACGTAGATTTGTGTTATTCCTGGTTATATAAACAACCGCTCTAAGAGACTCGAAACAGTTTTTCACACATCGTAGACGGAATGTAAGGCCCACGTATCGGATCTGAGGTGACGGGGCTCACAGTCTGGCCGAGAGTAAATGACGGAATATTGGAGTTAATAAAAATGGTATGTAAGGAAAACTGATGTCTCGAGTTATCATTTAATCGATACACACATCTTATTACAAAACCGATGAAGTTTCACGCCCTGAAAGGCCACATGAAAGATCAAACTGTCATTATCACCCAGATGTTAGAGTCATACTATATTTGAGAATTAGCACGTGTAACGCACATACATGGATACACTTCATAGAGGTAGATTAGGAAAACATTAATTTTAGTATTTGAAAATGTTTAATATATACGAAAATGCGAAAATGCACTTGTCAAGTTTTCGCCAGTCTAGAATATGAAGTCAAACAGAATTAGCTTGACCCATCGCTAATCCGGCTTGTTTAACGGATATCTGCGTGGAAAATTAAGTTTCATGGCTAGTCATTCACTTTCGCACAAATGCCTTTGGGAAAGACATGATCACGATTTTTTTAACCAGCCAGGGAAACTGAACTACCTCGTCTTGGATGGAATTTTGAATTTGAAACAGTAGGGAAAACAAAGAGAAAAACTATTTCAATATCTTGTCTAAAACGCTCGGAAAAATCACATATAATAAAGAAACCTGTAAAGAGTCATCTTCACCTACGTCCTGGAATTTCTAAAGGATTAATGGATATATATTTTAATCCGTAGTTTTGATTACGTTAAGCGTCATTATTGCTTAGAATAAAAGTGAGACGTCTATGTCAAATAGGAGTATCCACTAATAATAACAATTGACGTAATAAACATTCCGGATTAATAATAAAATCCATTAATTCATTAGAGATTGGTTTCTTTACGCTTCGAATTCGGGTAGATGGACTTCGTCAACCCGGGAGGACAGTTCGTCTAAGAGAATGAAAACTCTGAATTTAAAAGTTGCCTTGCAGTCAAACCCAATAATAGGAAAAACTGATAACAAATCCGGAGCCAAAGTAACTAAAACAATCCGATGTTATGTTCAATCTCGTTCTGGCAACTCTTGCAACAATGCCAGTGCCAAGCTGTACTGGACGCTACCTTTCACTTAGACAACATTTTTGGCGTGGAGAGAGGAGGCGTGCTGCAGGGGCAACGGCCGATCTCCCATAAAACTCTTTCCAGACTTGCGCCCTAAAGAACAGACTCCAGCATCGCGACTGCAAAACGCGGGAAGTAACAGTCTACTGGTGAGAGGATTCCGAAGGTCCTTCTGTATGAGAAACTGGCCACCGGCAAGATGGGACGAAGGTGACCTCATCTTCGCTTCAAGGACGTCTGCAAGGCGATGGATATGGACATCGTGAGGTTGGAAGACGTTCCCAACGTTCTCTCTCGCTGGAGACGCAATTTGCATCGCAGGCTGGAGAGAAGAGAAATAAAACAGAGCCAGGGGTAACAGGAGAAAGCGTGCTAAGAGCTACCAGGGAGAGGAAGAAGTGTAAGACCATGATCGCCTACGTTCTGAAGAGACACGCCACATATGAGAAGATATAAATCTAAAAGACATTTCTGCGTAGTACATCTGTAGTCAATTCATATCTAATCAGAATTTGACAATTAAGAAATTTTAATGTGGATATAAATTGGGAGATCAATTCTATATTATAATCAATACATAAAATGATCCCTTACTTTGTGACCATACTAGTTTCTACCCGTATTCTAGACTAGCAGGAAAGGCCGGCGTTGCTCGGGTGTAATGAAAGCTTTAAAACTAATCCATGGTCCTGAAGCTCAGACTCTTTGGACGTTAGCACGAAAGACTAAAAAGCAATAGTTGTTTCCAGTTAAAGCGAAACCGTAGACTGAAAAAAAATGAATGGATGTTAGTCAAATTTTGATTTCCTGGTATCGATATCAAATGTGTTTTATTCGTCGTAAACTGAATTTTGAAGGCTAAGTAAGTCCTCTGAGTAAATGGTATCATGGCTGAGACTAAAAACTACAATTATAACTACTTAGAACCAAACCCAAAGCAAAAACTAAAATAAAAGGGCTGAAAAAAATACAGACATATAGGCAGATAAACAGACACACACACAAACATCTTGCCTTTTATATAAACATACTATCGATTTTCTGCACTACTGTAAGAACTGCAACCTTGAAACTTCTGAATATCGTTTCTTATGTCTTTGTCTATGAGTATGAAATTTGATTAAAATCAGACCACTCCTTCTATAAAATGATTTTTTCGATTATCGATATTTATCGGGGGTACCTCGACACAAAACCTAGCTAAGAACACTCGAGACGCTTATAGTACAAGTGTGTAAATTTTCAAGAAAATCGGTTCAGCCGTTTCGGAGTCTATAGGTAACGGACACACACACACACAAGTTTAGATTTAGATTTATGAGTTTAGCAGATCAGGGTTTGGGAGTGGTAACAGGAGAAAGCGTGCTAAGAGCTACCAGGGATAGGAAGATGTGGAAGACCATGATCGCCTACGTTCTGAAGGGACATTGTAGATAGAAGAAGAAGAAGAAGAAACGCCATGTAAAATTATTTGCATTTCTAAATTTCTAAGTATACTTCTTTTTCTACGCGCCGTGTGTCTTCCACATCTCCGTCTTCCTAGTGGTTCTCCTGTTACTCCACGTGAACCCCGTTCTGCCATCTACTTGCTCAATTATGTTACGCTCTAGTTTCCCCTGTCTCTCTTTTCTGGCTGACGACCATATCACGTTAAATACACCGGTTCTCGCTCGATCACCGAAGTTAAGCAACGTTGAGCCTGGTCAGTACTTAGATGGGTGACCGCTTTGGAATACCAGGTGCTGTAAGCGTTTAGTGACGGATGTACGTTGTGGTGCAGTGGATATCGGCTCGGAAAGAGAGATCGGTGAGCCGAGTTCGAATTCCAGTTGAATACCCTGCATTCACTGAAGCACTGGTACCCTTGGGAAAGGTATTAATCCGTCCCTTCTCTCCAGTTATGGGTTAAATAACAGGGTAGGACTTGAGGACCATGCCCTTAAAAAAGAAATCCTAATCTTGATACTCGAAAAGAAAAAAGTATTACTAGACACAAAACATATATATAAGAAACAAGAATAAATTGTTGAATGAAAAAGGTATTAACAGCAATAAATAAATAACATTTAGTTGGCAATAAATGACCCCCCGAGGTGTTGATATGCCACAAAAACAAAACAACCAACCAACTCTCTTTTCCTCTATCTGACCAGTGAGTATTACATTCTCCAAGCCCTCCTTTCTCATTATATTTTCCAGGAACTTTAGCCGTCTGTTCAGTATTAATTTCCATTTCGTTTCTGTCCTCACCAAAACTTCATTATTGCTCGGTCCTTGGTATCCGCATCATCCTTCAGTAGAACCACATTTCGCTTGCTTCAAATCTCTCTTTCATCTTTGTGCAACCTTCACTGCCATAATGAAGAACAGGCAGAAGGAAGAAATAAAGAAACACACAGCAGACCCTGAAGCAGTGATATGTCCCGGAAAGGTATATATATCATTCGAGGTCGTTAAGCGGTTTAGGCAAATGTAACCGGGTAGAACAATCTAGTAGACGTAATGGACGGTACTCGTCGTATGCAGTATACTGAGACGTAGGCGTAGTCAGTAGTGGTAGACCAGTAGATCTCTCGTGGAAGACCAATAAACCTCTGGATATCTGGACGTCCGCACCTTAGTCTATATTTAAAGCTGACACCAGCCAATCACATTCCCGTGACAGGGAACCAAGGTGTATACATATTCATCATCTATTCATTAAATGAAGCAGCTTTAACAGACACCACAATAAAGCAGAAAACTGGTGGAGTTACTGAAAAAAAGTAAAGACGTTGATGGCTATCTGCTGGATGAAGAATTTTTCTTCCCTCCAGGATTAATAATCCCCAGGCTATGTTTGAATGCCTGGTAGTAAACAATCGATTGACAGAATTCCTAATGTTTTATTACTTGAAGGATTTACTTCACAATGTCTAAAACCGTCGAATCAGGTGAAAGAATTTTTTTCAAAACTCAAACTGATTAAAATATTTACAAAAAAAGACTAACCAATTCGGCAAATGCTATCATTGCTAAAATCATTGGCCTTAAAATTATTTCGAGAGACTTTACAAATTGGAGTAGATAGACTTATTGGAGTAGGTAGACTTTATTGTAGTAGATAGACTAAACTATCGCCCGGTTCACACTCCACCCACGTCTATCGAATAGGTGAAGAGGCTCATCCCTTGTTCCCTATTTAGGATGTGGTTTCCGGCTTTCTCTTTTCCAATCTTTTCAGTTTTCTTTTTTTTTTCAATTGGAGTAGATAGACTAAACTATCGCCCGGTTCACACTCCACCCACGTCTATTGAATAGGTGTAGAGACTCATCCCTTGTTCCCTGTTTAGGATGTGGTTTCCGGCTTTCTCTTTTCCAATCTTTTCAGTTTTCTTTTTTTTTTTCAATTGGAGTAGATAGACTGAACTATCGCCCGGTTCACACTCCACCCACGTCTATCGAATAGGTGAAGAGGCTCATCCCTTGTTCCCTATTTAGGATGTGGTTTCCGGCTTTCTCTTTTCCAATCTTTTCAGTTTTCTTTTTTTTTTTTCAATTGGAGTAGAGAGACTAAACTATCGCCCGGTTCACACTCCACCCACGTCTATTGAATAGGTGTAGAGACTCATCCCTTGTTCCCTGTTTAGGATGTGGTTTCCGGCTTTCTCTTTTCTAATCTCTTCACTCTTACATAACCCCCTGCACATCAGTGGCGTTACCGCCTTGCTCGGGGGGATATGATTAAAAAAATAAATAAAAAGTAAAAAAAAAGAGAGAAAAGCCTTTTTTTGTGTAAGGAATATACGAGATGTAAGATATAACAGATGTGCGTTGTGGTGCAGTGAATATCGACTCGGAACGACAAATCAGTGAGCCGAGTTCGAATTCCAGTTGAATTCCTTGCATTCACTTGCGCACAAATACTCTTGGGAAAGGTATTAATCCGTCTCTTCCATCCAGTTATGGGTTAAATAATAATACAGATTGAGTTCTATAGCCTTAGTAACCAGTCTACCGCAGAAAGTAATGGCAACCTACTGTGGGATAATCTTCTGCCTAGTCACTCAAGTCTCTTTCGAGACATGATCGCCTAAGCGTGTATCACGTATGGAACTTAACTGACTGATAAGAAATATATCTGTAATTGCCTTCATTCAGTTAAATGCCATACGTAATCCACGTTTGGGTGATCCTGTCTCGAAAGAGACATGACTGACTGAGCAGAGGATTTTCCCACAGTAGGTTGCCATTACTTTTCGTGGTAGACTGGTTACGGATCAAGGCTACAGAACACAATCTGTTCTGCTATTTAACCCAGGAGGGAGAATAAATGGATTAATACCTTTTCTAAGGGTATTTGTGGGTAAGTGAATGCAACAATTTCAACTGGAACTCGAACTTGGAGCTCAAATTTATCGCTCTTAGCCGATATCCACTGCACCACAATTCTCATTCGCGTATATACTCGTTCCTACTCTTAAGCTTAAAAGCTTTCTTTGCTTGTTGAATTTCGGATTGATAGCGTTGATAATGCCGTTGCTGTTCTATCTATGACACAATATTGTTCGCTTTTTAGTAGAAACAGTCAGTCAGTCAGTCAGTCAGTCAGTTAAATGCCATACGTGAAATACGCTTTAGGCGATCATGTCTCGAAAGAGACATGACTGACTGGGCAAAAGATTATTCCGCAGTAGGTTGCCATTGCGGCAGACTGGTTACCAGCCAAGGCTATAGAACCAAATATGTCCTGTTATTTGATTCATAGCTAGAGGGGGAAGAAATGTATTATATTATTAAGTAGTAATTAGTGGGGGATCAGTTTATTACTTCATAACAATAGAAAACTTATCCCCCACTTTATGCGCAGTAGAAGCCTTAATCATGTCTCCAATTATATCCAGTCAGACAGCCAAGTGCCATACGTGATACATGCTTTGGGCGATCGTGTCTCGAAAGAGACATGACTGACTGGGCAGATGATTATCTCGCAGTAGTTTGCCATTGCTTTCTGCGGTAGACTGGTTGCCAGCCAAGGCTATAGAACCCAATCTGTCCTGTTATTTAACCCATAACTGCAGGGAAGAGACGGATTAATACCTTTCCCAAGGGTATTTGTGCGTAAGTGAATGCAAAGAATTCAACTAGTATTTGAACTCGGCTCCCCGATTTCTCGTTCCGAGTTTATATCCACTGTACCACAATAAACGAGCTTAAAAATAGAGACCCCCGCCTACTCAGGCACGAACACTGATTCCTCCGAATAACGAAAACCCAGGGATCAGCAATACGTCTACTGAACGAAAGAGTTTCGCTGGCTTTCATTAATATCATTTGAACATTTCAAAGAAACAATGTTCTTTTCGTCCTTTGAAAAATACGCCATTGCGGAAAAAATGTGAATAGGTGATTTTTTATGTTCGCTTTGTTAATAGAATTAAATCAGATAATTTCTTAATGTTCTTTTTATTAGACGAGAGTAGATTAGATTAGCTTCTTATGTATGAGACAACCTAGAAACATTTGTCCGGAGAAGAAAAAGATACGCTCTTTTGTCCGGAACTCTAGTCGAAGTGATCTCGCAGCACTTAAAGGTGTGCGAGAACAGGATCTCTTCTAATTCAGATATGGTTGAGAGTCTTTGAGAATTCTTGTTAGAGACCCTCTTAGAAAAGTGCATACTATATATTCTGACTGATTTTAGACGCAAAGAAGTCTGGGAACTGAATACGAGCGGTTCCCACGTGCGTTAAGAATCGATAAAACTATTTGCTGTCCTAACGGATTCATTGCCAGTTCTTGTCGAGAAAGATCGCCTCTTACGTCTCCATGCAGAGCAACGAGACTTAGTGCCAAAAAACATGTTGACATTTGAATCGCACAAGTCGTTAATAAAGCGACTCATAATTTGAACACAGCTTCGTTTTACTTTTTACAGACAATTCAGTTTTCGTGTTTTCTCGATGCGTTGCAACTTTGAACAACGTTTTGCACAAATCTTAAACCTAAATATTCGAGCTGTGATTAGTAAGTTGGTTATATATATATATCACCCCGATAGAATTTATGCTACTATCTATCTTTTTGTGGGGAGTTCAACTATGACCCCAGAATTTATTATAATAGTCAGTCAGTCAGTTAAGTGCCGTACGTGATACACGCTTGGGCGATCATGTCTCAAAAGGAACATGACTGACTGGCAGAAGGTTATCCCACAGTAGATTGACATTATTTTCTGCGGTAGTAGTGTTGCCAGCCAAGGCTATAGAACCAAATCTGTTCTGTTGTTTAACCCATAACTGGAAAGAAGAGACGGATTAATACCTTTCCCAAGGGTATTTGTGAGTAAATGAATGCAAGGAATTCAACTGGAATTCGAACTCGGCTCCCCCGATTTCTTGTTCCGAGCCGATATCCACTGCACCACAACGAACATCCTTATTATAATAAGCAAATAGAAACAATCATTTTTTCCCAATTTTCTTCTCTGATAGTAGGCCAAAGTAAGCTTACACTGAGTAAGTATGCGCTTTGGATTTTTTTAATATTCTATTACATATATATTCTTACAGCCGCTTATATATATATATATATATATATATATATATGTTTAACACTTTACTTACGTCTTACACTGTTTCATATTTTAAGTATTCAGAATATCCTCATTCAACATTGCAACATTTCTTCAGGACACTATGATACACAGCAGGTTCTCGATCTGCATCAATTTCAATAAAGACTTCTGAGATGTACTCTTAATTCGTTCACTGTGTAGGGCTTTCTCTTATAAACCTTGTTCTTTACTCTACCCCAACAAAAAAAAAGAAATGCATTGATGTTAGGTCAGATGAACGTGGTGGCCATAAGATGCAGCCCGCTTCTTCTGAACCAACGCTATAGAAAGGCTTGATTAAGGTAGTACTGACAAGACGGGAATAAGTGATATGGAATACTGGTTTGGATAAATTACATCCAAAACGTGAAACGAATACTGAAACAACAGTAAGCCTACATTTGGCTCACCCTCCAAGCCACGATCTTTTTTTTTTCTTTTTTTATGAAATGAGTTTATGAGGAAGGGCTCCAATTTTCTGTGAATTTCATTGTAAATTTATCTGCGTACACAAGCCAAAATAAAAAAAGAATATCTCTTAAAATTTTAAATACGCTAACTTAGTTATATTTGTAACCTTAAATAGTTTATTCAACGTATCAGTTAATCACAGCAGATTATGATACTAAAAAATATTTCCTTTTTTAGATTTTACGAAATCCCGTGATATTTTTTATCTTGGCTAATATAGGAAGATAAATTTACAATTAAATTACATAGAAAATATGACTCTTGACTTTATAGTAAGTTTTCTTATTTTGGGGATCGAAGGGTATATTCATAGCCTCGACTTCTTCATGAGCCAAAAAATGAGAGAAATGTTCGTTGTACCTACTTTACAACTCTACTAATATATATATATATATATATATATATATATATATATATATATGTATGTGAGAGAGAGAATGGTAAAGACGTAGAGGGTAATAAAAAAGACTTTATCTAATTAATATAAATTATTAATTAGATAAAATAGAAAATACGATAAATGTTATCCAGAGAATTATAAAATATTGAGAGGAAAACTTAACGCATAATTAAACAGTTTAATTATGTGCTGAGCTTTCCTCTCAATATTATATATATATATATATATATATATATATATATATATATAAAAATCTGAGAGCTAACGGGCCTACCTAGGTTTCACGCTACGGCCCGTCAGAGTAAGTCGTTAAGTGTTTTTTTTTTCTTCCTACGAGTATTTTGAGGTATGTTCAAGTACTTAGTTTGTTTCTTTTTTTTTTTTTACTTCCCCTTTTTTCCCCTCCGAATTTGTTCTCGGTGGGTTTTTCGAGACGAAATGAAATATATTCAAACAATTATTATTATTATTATTATTATTATATATGTGTGTGTTTGTGTGTGTGTATTTATATGTTTTGTGTTCTCTAGCATGAGGCCAATTTTGCGAAGCCCTCGGTGCAAATTGAATTTAACACACAAGTGAACGGTCTATAACACTAACCTACGAACACTATGGTAGTTTTAATTTGTGTGTTCAAAATGTCCCCGTTCAATATTTCAACATTCGGACTTCTCGAGTGGTGTAATGGATGAGCGTTTCGAGATGAGAATCAGTCGAATTCGAATTCCATCTCGTCTATTCCCACCTATGATTTTAATAGCAGAGCCGGTCGGATTCTCTAGTTTTTGTTAGCAATCAATCTAGGAGAAGATAAAGATAAATTCAATGTCATAAGCCTAGATTTAACATTTCTTGCTCGTCCAACGGGTCGACGGCTAACATATGTGATGAATATGGTTGTTTCATCAAAGACAACACGCACAGGCACAAGTCATTTACTCTACGTTATTCGATGTTTCTATTTGCAAGGAGTGTTAAAAATGGTGTGACTCAGTTGGTAGATTAAAACAACAATTAAACGTAACAACTACCGTAAAAAACGCCAGATGTTGCCACATCTGTACGAGAGAATGTAAGACCCTAGCGGAACTAAAAAGCTAGATATACGCTACTCATATTGAAGGATGGATCAAGCGATGCCATTACGTCGAGTCGGGGGTGTGTGTGTGTTTATATATGTGCAACCTTTCTGTCTACGGCTACATCGTGTTGAATACACCGGTTCTCTTCCAATCACCGAAGTTAAACAACATCGAACCTGGTCAGTACTTAGATGGGTGATCATTTGGGAATATCAGGTGCTGTAAACGTTAGGACCAAAAACGGTCCACCGATTCTCGAGGTTTGGTGGTTGATCACAGGGCCCCTGCCCCATAAAAAAACAGTGTGTTACGGAAACAGTAACAAAAAGTTGCTGCCTTACATACCATTGGGTGTAACGGGATGATGATGATGGTGTTGGTGGTGGTGGTGGTGGTGGTGGTGGTGTAACCTTTTTGCGAGTTGTTCCCCAAATATTCATGAAAGTCAAACTGATCAGTTACCCCAACTTTTTCCGTATCTCGTCTGATATTTCACAGATCTCTCGAAATCGCTTTATCAGAAATTTACAAAAACTTCAACTTGTTTTTTTCTTGAAGAAATCCATTTTGCGTAATATGAGGTATCGGGAATGGAATGGACTTAAAAATAACTACAATACATATCAATTCAGCATTTAATCTCCTTTGAAGTAGTCCCCTTCTGAAGCCAGATACTTTATCCAGGATTGTTTCCAATGATGGAAGCATTCGTGGAACTTCTTTATTCGAAATACCGAACAGCTGCCTCACCGCCTCCTCTTGGATTTCCTTGATGCCTTAAAATCGTGTTCCTTTCTGAAGAGGAAAATGTCGTAAAGGGCAGGATCTGGGAAATATAGTGGTTGTCAAACCTGGGTAATGTTGTCCTTGGCCGATAACTGCTGTGCAAGCTATTGTCACTGTTGGAACCTCTGGCTTGGTAAGACGACCACACTCTACGCATTTTCCTTCCAGTTATTGCTATAAATAATGGAAATGAGCGAGCACGTTATAACTTAGCGTGTCTAGGCAACAGAATTCACGTCTAATCTATACCAAGCAGCTCCACTCTGCGTATTTTAGCTCTGTTACTATAGCAACAGTCCCGATATTTTTATCAAGCCCCGTAATTTTTTTTCTAAATGCCATGTCACGTCAAGACGTAAGAAATCATGTGTCTCCGCATATTTATTTTTCTACAAAATGTTATGCTTTCTTGGGAAAGAGAATCAAGTGATCTCCAGTTAAATGATTGCCACACAAGGCGACAGAGCACAGTTTATCCTGTTATATATCCCATAGTGAGGGGGGAAGATAAGAAATGAATGCAAGCATTACTCAAGGGGATTTGCATAAAAATGTGAACGATAGGCTAAACTGGAATTTGAACTCGGTTCGCCGATTTCATTTTTCTGCTCTGATAACTATTAAGTTACAAGTGGATCCCGTGAACTTGTGAATAGCACTTTACATATATACGAGATTTAGTATTTGTTTTTGTTCGTGGTTTGTTTGTTTGTTTTTATTATTATTATTATTATTATTATTGTTGTTGTTGTTGTTGTTGTTGTTGTTGTTTCACCTCAAAACGAGACAGTACAGCCTCTGGTGCGCAAAGTGTTACAGTGAAACGAGAGTGAAGGAGAAAAGAAAAAGTCGTTAGAGGGGTTGTTGAAGAAAGGGTAAGAGAGAGGTGAGGGTCAAGGAGATAGAAGAAGATTTTATTTGCCTATTTTGACAGTAAAATGGTGCGACCCAGTTGCCAAAATATGAATATAAAATAATTTAACTAAATTTATTTGAGAATAATTCGAAATGGTTCCTGAAAAGGTGAACGCTATTTGCAAATATGCCAGAGTGTCTGGTTAATATGTAACTGCATAAAATTCATAATAAATTAATATGAAAAATATTGTGGGCGTTATTTTCTTGAATGTGTGACTGTGTGTTTGCGTGAGCGACATCAACAATACAACTACCATAACATTTCTCTCTATATATATCGTGTCCTTTTGTTGTGTCTCTCTCTCCGATCTTCATTTGTGTCTATATCAGGTCCAGTTTTGTTTCGATACAATATTCATGTGTGCTTTTATCCGATATTCGTTTTCTTTTTCTTTCTGTCCGATCGGATGTGCGTTGTGGTGCAGTGGATATCTGCTCGGAACCAGAAATCAGGGAGCCGAGTTCGAATTCCGGTTGAATTCCTTGCATTCATTTACCCGCAATTACCCTTGGGAAAGGTATTAATCCGTCACTTCCCTCCAGTTATGGGTTAAATACTAGGACAGGTTCTATAGCTGTGGTTGGCAACCAGTCTACCAAGGAAAGCAATGGCAACATACTGCAGGATAATCTTCTGCCCAGTCAGTCATGTCTCTTTCGAGACATGATCGCCTAAAGCGTATTTCACGTATGGCACTTAACTAACTGACTGATTTAATCTTCATTTTCTATCTATCCAATCTTACTTTGTCTCTCTTTCTGATTTTCATTTGTCTCTCAATAGGTTCCTCTTCTACTTCTCTATCTGATCCTAATTTTTCTCTCTATCCAATCTTCTGTCTCTTTATCCGACATTCATTTGTGGTCCTGGGCATGACGATAAACTGCATCCGGTAGCAAGGCTTCTGATTGGAAGGTTGTGGGGAGCATGAAACCACCTCTTTATTGTTGTTGTTCCCAGGTCCACCCTAACCCAGAGTTGTAGCACCTGTTAAGTTCCTAGCTATGGGCAAATAGTTAACCCCCAAACTGGGGTCAAAACGCGATGAAAGTCTTTTATAGAAACATATACATAAAAAATATACATTTTCAGAAAGAAAAATATTACCAACAATCCTTTTCTGGAAGAAAAATTTATTATCATAGCACATTTTCCAAAAAAAAATGATTATTACCACTAATACATTTTTGAATACAAAACTGGAAGACATCTTCAAATTTCTAGAATAATTTTTTTTTTAATTTAATCAAAATCTGACTAAATCAACCTTCTTACTGTAATCGAACATTTAAAAAAATACCTTGAAACCCTACCTTTTTGGCATTAAATAAACCAAAGAGGTTGATATGCTGCCGTTAAACAAAACTCAAATTCAATTCATTTGTTTTTCCATCCGATCTTTGTGCGTTTTTGTGCAGTGAATATCGGCTCGGAACAAGAAAATTCGGAGAGCCGCGTTCGAATTCCAGTTTAATCCGTTGAATTCACGTACGCTCAAATATCCTTGGCAAAAGTATTAATCCGCCTCTTCCTCCTCTATGTACGGGCTAAATAGCAGGACAGATTAAGTTCTATAGCCTTGGTTGGCAACCAGTATCCTGCAGAAAGAAATAGCAACCTACTGCGGGAAAATCTCCTGCCCAGTCAGTCATGTCTCTTTCGAGACATAATCGCCCAAGCGTGTATCGCGTATAGAAATCAACTAATTGACTGATCCGATCCTTAAAAAATTCAAGTTTTGCTTCAGTCACAGTGAAACAGCGTACGCATAATTGAATAATATGAGTAAAATATACTAATGTCTGTATCATTTTCGCCATCTTCTTTATATGTCGTGTCCTTTCAGGGCGTAAGCGATCATGGATTTCTACTTAACTCTATCCCTTGTCGTTCTTAACAAATTTCTTCATTCATTTTCTTAGATCACTGGTGCCGCCTAAGCACGAATTTACACGAGATACTAGATTGGCAACTGGGTCCCACCCTTTTACAGTTAAACAAATAAGATGTAACCGTAAATTCTACTCCAACAGTTTCTTTTCTCGCGCTTCTGCCTGTGGAACTCCCTTCCACAAGTCTGCTTTCCCGACAGCTACAATCTCCAGGTGTTTAAATGTAGGGTCAATAGACACCTCCTATCACACTAACTCCCAATTATTCTCAGAACACTCTCATCTACCCAACCCTTATTCTCGGTATCCTTACCCGCCTATCACCCACCCTCTGACATTTCCTATATTTAATCATCCTTTCTCCATTCTATGTAGCCTCCTGCGCAGTAGTGGCAGTGACATGCCTTGCTCGGGGTGAAACGCTTATAAAAAAAAAAAAAAAAAAACTTTCTCATGCCCCTCTCCGCCATGCACTAGCCCCGTTCCATCAAGTATGTCTCGTGTTGCTTTCCCAGCATCTCTTTCCCTCTATCCGTCTCGTGAATATTAGATTCTCCAGGCACTACTTCCTCATTACGTGTCCCAGAAACTTTAGCTCTCTCTTCCTGTTCTTAAATATGTTTTCTTTTCGTTTCAGAGCAAATTTCTCCTCTACTCGTCACCTGATATGGCGTTTTTGTTTGGTAGTTGCTAACAAGGTTATCTTTGTCAGTATTCTCTTCTCAAAATTAACAATAATCAGTTTTAAAAAAACAAAATAAAATATTAAATAAAAGAAACAAGATAATAGGAAAGTGTAGACATGCGAACAGATATATGCTTTGCTACACAAATAAGAATAAATAACAAAAACAAAGTAAATAAAAATATAAACATACAAACACTCAATCACGACAAAAAAAATAAAATAATATAACAACCACCAAACGAAAAAACACAAATGTACACAAGAACAAACACACCAAAACAAAAAAGGTCAATAACAGTGGTCAACCTAAACGAGAAGAACAAGCCAAACAAAATAAAGCAATTAAGTGGACACCTATTTAATAACAAGCAACTATGCGAACACCCACTCACGCGTGCGTTAAAAGCAATAAAAAATATTAAAAAGAAATCAAACACCTATCCAATAAAAAAATAAAGTAAAAGAAAATCAACTAATCGCAAGCTGGACCGCTCACAGAAAATAACAAATCACACCAGACGCCTTATAAATAAGAAAGACGACCAAGACTCAACATAAAAAGCACAGTTTCTGTGAGTGAAGACATACATCATAATGGTGTCCTCACAAAACTTCGAAGAAGCCTACATGAACCTGCTCTGTTAAAGTGACAAATTCTCTGCACTATATATATATATATATATATATATATATATATATATATATATATACGATTATTTAGATAAGATAGGTTGTTCTGGATAGTGGACGTCACAGAGTAGGTTGGTAGTAATATGCATCTGTTTTTATGTTAATTATTATTGAGGATTAATTTATTATTATTGTTTCGGTTGTATATTTTGTATGCCTTTCTTCTTGCATTGTGGTTGAAATGATGTGGATATTGTAAGTTTTTTAATGTTTTTTCTATGTATGAATAAAAGTAATAACATAATCCGCAATAATAATTTACATGAAAACAGATGCATAATACTAGCGACCATCTCTGTCACGTCCACTATCCAGAGCAACTTATCTCATCTAAATAATCTTTAAATAGTCACAAACACTTCCAAAACCATTATGGATGGCAACTAATAGAGTTTTCCCATTGTCTCTTACATTTATAAATATTGTCTTTTCTACAGGTTAACTCTGATAGATTTAAATATATATATATATGAGTGTCACGGTGTAAAATTAACAGCAACCATATATAAAAGTGTCTTTATTCAATCTTCAACGGTGCATTTTGAAGAAAATTTGTGGTCAAATATTAGCTTCACCGAACTGTCAATAAAAAAGCAGCCTGCAAATGCAATGCTCGAACACTTGGATTCTACCTGCAAGCAGGTACAGTGCTTTCTTCTTATTGATTTGACTTTGGGTCGCTTGATTCCATCAAGTCCAATTTCCGTACAATTTATTTCGGCTTTTGCTGCTCTATCTGACTCGCGTTCGTTTTGTTTCCGCCATTTTCCATTTTTTACCGCCATTATTTGAGGTGTTACGAAGGTTATCAATTGTTCCGATTGTAGTCTTGCAGAGAATAACAATGTTATTTCGTCGAAAAGTTGTTCTTTCATCGATCAAAAGCCAATTATAAGAGAAAATATTTTCTGCTGGTTTTTGGATAAATTGTGGTTAAGTATTTTCATTATTACAAAAAACTTGTGATCAGATTTCTTTCGAGTAAAATAGTCAGAATAACATGGAGAAGGGAAACGATAATCAGATTAGAAGTTTCCTTATAAGGAAACAATCTAAACTTATTTATCAATAGAACTTTTTCAGTGTGTGTGTGTGTGTGTGTGTGTGTGTGTGTGTGTGTGTGTGTGTGTGTGTGTGTGTCCGTTAACTATAGACTCCGAAACGGCTGAACCGATTTTCTTGAAAATTTACACAGTTGTACTATAAGCGTCTGCAAGTTTTCTTAGGTTTTGTGTCGAGGTACCCCCGATAAATTTAAAAAATCGATAATCGAAAAAAATCGGCTTATATAAGGAGTGGTCCGATTTTAATCAAATTTGATGCACTCATAGACAAAGACATAAGAAACGATATTCAGAAGTTTCAAGGTTGCAGTTCTTACAATAGTGCATAAAATCCATAATATATATATATATATATATATATATATATATATATATATATATAAAAGGCAAGATGTTTGTGTGTGTGTGTGTGTGTGTGTTTATCTGTATGTATGTCCTTTATACAAATCCACAATTTTTATCCGATTCTCACCAAACTTCACACAAATATTCTTTAGGCTGAGTCTGAGCTCCAGGACCATGGATTAGTATTAAAGCTTTCATTACACCCGAGCAACGCCGTGCTATACTGCTAGTCGGAAATAATTGAAAGAACAGACAGTGCGATACGGGTTAAGTTATTTATTCATTTCTTGTTCATAAGGCTGTGATCAAAGTGAAATATGTTCTCTTCATCTCTAGAGTAAGTGATAATATTAACTGATTCTATATAATTTTAAACATTCAGCAATCATTGACCGAGCAGGCAGTGCTACATAGAGATATGCATTTATTCACTCCTTTCCCATCAAGCTTTGATCAAATAGAAGTATCTGTTCTCATCTCAGGCAGCGGGACTAGAGTTAGGATTCTTTTCACTTTTTTGACATCAGGCTCTGATCAAAGTAAAATATGTGTTCCCCTCATCTTTAGTATTTGTCCATATTTCTGAGATGAGGTAGTATTTAAACTACTTACATTATTCGGACTATTGTCCTCATCGTTGTTGCCATTTGTACGACGTTTCGGCCATTGTACGCTCCTTCTTCAAGTGCTAGGAATTTTGAATCGACCCTTTATTAATATTTAGGGTATATCATTCTCATTCCTTTATGCGAAGCTTCTTTGGTAGTCATAAGTTATCTCCCTCTAACCCAACATTAAGTTACTTGTTCACCACTGCTGTATCCTAGTAGTGAACTCACAACAATTTGGGTCAAATCACTGGGACTAACCAACATCTATATCCATTGGGCCATGTGTCCCGGAAAAGGATATCTATATTATTCAAGTAGCCAAGTAGTTTTGGCAAATGTAACCGTGTAGGACAATCTAGCAAGTCGCCTTAATGGACCGATACTCGTCCTAGTCGTATGCAGTATGCTTAGGCGTAGGTTTACGCAATAGGCGTAGTCAATAGACTTTCCAATAGGCATAGTCCTAGGCGTCCACGCCTTAGTTTGTATTTAAGGCCGACACCAGCCAATCATATTACTGTGAGGGGGAACCAACGTGTATGCATAGTCATTACATCAGTCCTTAAAATTAGGACAATAGTCCGAATAATGTAAACAGTGTCCTCATCTCTAATATTAATGGTAATAATAAACTGTTCCCGTTCAAGAAAAATTCGGCAATCATTGACTTAAGTAGGCAGTGTCTATAGGAAGACGCTTTTCTTCTGTTCCTGGCAATCGGGTTCTGATCAAAGTGAAATATATGTTCTCGTCATCGCTAATGTTAATGGTAATCATGGCCGTATCTGACTACCGAGTACACAGGGCACGGGTCCGGGCCGATCCGTGCAAGCATAGTGAAAATCCGGGCAAGGAAAAATGACTTCGTCAGAAATCAAACTAAACAATTCACGAAGAAAGAAAGAAAGAAAGAAAGAAAGAAAGAAAGAAAGAAAGAAAGAAAACATCCGAATGAACGCAGTAAAAATCTGTTTGTTTATTGGTTAATTTTGGGAGAAAAGACTTGTTATACTCAGAAAGTCCGAACCGGATTTCCTGCTTTCGTTCACGTTCTGTGCCTAATTTCCATTGGAATAGCCCAAAAAATTTGCAACAATCATAGTTTCTGTGAACGGATGACACTGATGACGTCATCACATTGTCAACTAATAAATCCGGGCAATTTTCTCTGTGCCCGGTGTTTTTTTAGCATCAGCTACGGCCCTGATGGCAATAATAAACTGTTCCCATTAAAGAGACAGTCGGCAATCATTGAACTAATTAGGCAGTGATAATAGATTGATTCTTTTCTTCTGTTCCTATCAATCGGGGTCTGATCAAAGTGAAATATATGTTATCTTCATCTCTAATTTTAATGGTAATATTAAATGTTCCCTTCTAAGGATACATTCAGAATCAATGACCGAACAGGCAGTGCTACTGAAGCTTTGCCTTTTTCCCGCCTATCCTTTTGTCTCTGATCAAAATAAAATATCTGTTCTCCTTATCTCTAATGTTAATTAAAACTTTTCCGTTCTCAGAAAATATTCAACAATCAATGAGCGATCAGCGTTACTTAAGTTATCTTTATCTTCGTTTTCTGGCCATCAGTTTTTGATCAAATTGAAATATTTATTCTCATCTCTAATGATAATGGAAATATAAGCTACAGCCTTCTGAAGTGAAATTCAACAATCACTGACCGAGCCAGCAACGCTACCTGAGTTATGCATTTCATACAATAGGCCCGTGGCCAAAGTGAAATATCTTTTCTCCTCATCTTTAATGTTTACATTAATATTAACCGTTTCCTTCTAAAAAATAAAAAAAATAAAAAAATAACATTCGGCAATCATTGACCGAGAAAACAGTTCTACTCGAGTTCCGCTTTTCTTCGGGCCGTGCTCATCGGCATCTGCTATAAGTGAAATATGTTTTCCTCCTTTCTAATATTAATGGTAATCATAAACTGTTCCATTAAAGAAAAATTCAGCAATCATTGACCTAAGTAGGCAGAGATAATAAGTTGAGGCTTTTCTTCTGTTCCTAGCAATCGGGTTCTGATCGAAGTGAAATATATATTCTCCTCTTTTCTAATATAAAATGGTGATATCACATGCACCCTTCTAAGGACACATTCAGAATCACTGACGCGCAATCGTTGACCAAGTAGCCAGTGCTAAAAGGGTTACGCTTTTCTTCTTTCTGTGATAAATGGGACCTGATAAATGTTCTTCTTGTCTCTAACGTTAATGGCAATATTAACTGTTCCCTTATAAGGAAACATTCTGTATAAGTTGCCACCGTTGTATGGTTTGGTTATTTTTGGAGCATAGCGAAAATAGCCAAACCATAAAACGGTGGCAACATATGCAGTTTATGCCAGAAGGAAAAATTAGTTATTATGTTGTTCCCAGAAAGAAAAAAAAAATACTAAATGAAAGATTATAAATTATATCCAAATGCAATCATACCCATAATTACTTACTAGGATCATACAAACATGGATGAAAGTGTTCTAAGATCCTTAAATAAGTTCTCCCTAATTTTGAAAATGTATCGGTTGTTAGACAATTCCAGCAGCACCTTTGTAAAATATCCCTCTTCGAGCGTTTGAAAAACGATAAAATCAGTTATTATCAATCTCCTGAAGATACCAAAAGTTTGGAACCTAGATTGCGGAAATTTCCAAGTGAAATATATATATATAATAACATCTAATCTGTCGGATTAATAAATAAAATATCCGCCTCTATATTTCAAGAGTCAGAGAAAAATCTGTGTTTAAAGGCACTATTCCATTATCGAGAATCGACGGACCCCTTGGCCGAGCTGCCCAAATCACTTCAGATTTAATGGTGGCTCCTCTTGGGTATACCCATGTTCTGATACTGTCGAAAAGCGCACTTTCTTCTCTAATAAAATGTTCTCGAATAATCAGGCGGGTAGGTATAAATAAATAAATATATATATAACTAAATAGACTCTGTAAGTATGCAGGCCGTAAATTTATACTAAAATAAACCTCCGAAAAAACCATTAACAAACAGAACCTAAATCCGTCACAATCCGGTGTACTAAGACGTCGGATAAATGGGGAGAAAAAAAAGAAACCCGTGGAACGGAACAAGAAAACATTCAATACTCCGCAGTAAAGAAAAACCCCAAACGGAACCAAACACAAGAAAAAGTGCTCAATACAAAGTACGAAAGAAAAGATACAACAGTAGAGCAAAAACACACAAAAATCTAGAGTGAGCCAAAACCTACCGAGGTTTCACACTACGGATCGTCAGGGCAAAGGCCTGACGATCCGTAGTGTGAAACCGCGGTAGGTTTTGGCTCACTCTAGATTTTTGTGTATATATATATATATATATATATATATATATATATATATATATATATGTTTTAAAAATTTACCTGATGATTGCATAATGCATGAAACCCCCAGTCGTGCTATCGACGTAGGAGAAATGCATATAATGACGAACATTGCATGTGTGTATCTATTTTGTTGTTGCTTATATTTAACCTATTTTGAAATATATTTTCTAAGGTAGCTTTAGTTCAATAAACGTTTAAGCAACAAAATATTTGATCATTCCGCGATCCACGGTTAATAAAGTCTTTCTGCATAATTTTACTCATCGTATGGTTTTTCCTGTCAAAAATTCATTAAATTTAAGGGAATTAATTACATCGGCCAAAATATTTAGTCATAGATGGATTACTTCCCTTGAACTCAGATGGTTCTACATAATGTTTACGACTTTGCGAAATTCTAATGCTTATTTTATACGAAAAATAACTCAGAAATTTTCACTATTTTTTTTTTTCTATTTTCATTTTAATTCTTAAAATAAGGTAAATTACACTTTTTGTTTTTGAAATTTCTAAAAATCGTGCGCTCGATTTGTAAAATTCTGTGTTCGGATCCCAATTAATGTAAATGCCACAAAAATAAAATCACGCAATTTGTGGAACTCATTTCTCTTCTCTAGTAGATACAACCTCCAAAAGCTTAAATGCATCGTCAATTGCCATCTTTTATCTCCTTGGATCCCATCATTCCCTTATCTTTTCTTCGACTCCCCCTGTACCTGTTTTTTTATTATTATTATTATTATTATCCCTGCGCACTGGAGGTATTTATGCCTTCCTTGGAGTGAAATAATAATAATAATAATAATAATGGGATTACACCATCTACACAGACAGAAAAATTGAAGCAAACAGGCCAGACATTATTGTTAAAAACCAGAAGGAGAAAACTTGTCTATTAATTGATATGGCTTGTCCAGCGGATTGTAACATAGCAATCAAGGAATTTGAAAAACTGTCAAAATATAAAGACCTGGAAATTGAAATAGAAAAAATGTGGAAATTGAAAACAAGAGTTGTGCCAGTGATAGTAGGTGCACTTGGAATGATAAAAAATGGAACAAAACAACACATTGAAAGAATCCCTGGAAACCCCAGCTTAAGAGATATACAAAAAATTGTCTTATTAAGTACAGCCCACACACTAAGGAAAACTTTATCTATGTAATGCTGGAGATGATAGGGAAGATAGAAAAACATGAAATGGAGCCATAACAACATGCCACTACCTGCCTTAGGTCTCCCCGCAGACTTGGTTGGTAGTGAGACCAAAGCAGAAATCGAAATATGATGAAAAATGACATAATAATAATAATAAAAATCTTGAATACTAAGCGTCCCTAAACTTTCATATTTTTATGGCTGTTGATAATTCTCTAGTATAGAAAACATATATGATACTGTAGATACTAATACACTATTGTTGAAATATATTTAACACATATTTTTCAATAACTCTAGTTATAAAGGTCCTGAGTATGACGGTAAACAGTATCCAGCAACAAGGCCTCTGATCGAGGGGTTGTGAGGAGCATGAAACCATCTTTTAATTGCTTTTGTTGCCAGGTTCACTTTGAACCGGAGTGATAGTACCTGTTAGTGTCCCAACCATGAGCAAATAATTGACCTCCAAACTGGGTCAAAACACTATAAAAGTATAAAATAATGAACTTTTATAGAAAAATACACACTTTTGAAAGAAAAATATTACCAACAATTTAATTTTGCAAAGAAAAAACTATTGCCATAATACATTTTTTTAAGGAAAAAATTTTCTTTCAATACAAAACTAGAAATTTTCTAAAATAAAAAAAATGTTTTCATCAAAATTTGACTAAATAACTTAAAACCCGACCTTTTGGGAATTAAATAACCCACAGAGGTTAATATGCCGTTAAACAAAACTCAAACTTAAACACTGGTTGTAAAAAATAAAAGTGAAAATATTAATTTTTTTTTTTAATTTGAAAACTTTCGCACTTAAAAGTTCCACTTTGCAAACAAACAAAATTTTCCATTTTGCCTTCTTAAGTTCATTTACGGAGTTCGCAGGTGAAATGAGGTGCCCAGGGTTGGTCTTGATCCCCGACACACATGTAGAAATATGCCTTGTAAGCCGCACACATTTTATCAGATGTTGCCAGTGTGTCCTTTTTCGCTATTGTTTTCATCAATTCACCGCAAACATAGAAAAATGCATTTGCTGGACGCTTAAAACCTCTTGATGTCATTTATATATATAAAAGGCAATCTGTGAGTCTGTGTATGACTGTAAGCTATGCACGCCTACATTTTTTAAGCTACACCGTTCAAACTTTCTAGGGACGCATATCTACAGGGAAGCCAGGTAGACACATACTTTTTGAGTTTAAGTTCGGCAATTTTTACCTTTCGCACTTTTTGGCCAACGGAGCCGATTGTTTACATTTGCTCCGTAAAACATCTAAGATCTTAGATGGTTGCTAGATTACGTCACAGAAAGCAAATCACACGTGTCAAACGCGACTAAAAAAAAATGAGCCTTTATATTTAATTTTTATTCCGACGTTTTAAAAATTCATTTGGTCAACAAAAAATGTGAATATTTTTCCCCGTAATTTTGAAACAAAAGAAATATTTTTGAAAAAAGTGTTTTTCAAACAAAAACAAAATATGTAAAAAAAACAGTGCCAATGGTTAATTTAATTATTTAGGTCTTTTTTTTTAGATTTAATATTTCATACTTCAAAAAAAATAGAATAAAATAACGCTTTTTTTTTACTAAATATTTCATACAGGAAATCAATTGTCAGTAATTCGTGTGGCATTAAAGTAACCTTTTCCTTTAAATTTAAATGTCTACATTTTTAAATATTCTTCGAAAATTTCTGAAATTCATTTAGTCAACAAAAAATGTAAATATTTTCCCCCGTAATAAAAAGAAAATAGATTTTTTTAATGGAATTTTTGAACAATTTTTAAACAACAATTTTTTATATAATTATTTTTTTATATAACTGAGTTTTAAATCGCAACACGCTGCATTAATCATCTAATTAAAAATGTTCTGAGTTGCACGGGCAACGCCGGGCTATGATGCTAGTCTTTGATAAAAGCATCTATCAACGACGACTTGTCTGTCCCTCAACAACTAGAACTAAACTAAACTGTTGAGCTTACGCTCCCTGTATGTATACCGTCATTTATCTTTCTGTAACGTTCTTGAAATTATCAAAACTTTTCGAAAATTATTTTTCAGCAACTCAACGCTGAATATAACTGGAATGTGATTTAAAAAATAGATTAATTTGAAAACACTGATGTCCAGATCACAAAAGCAAAGTGTGAAAGGAATAGCAGTCAGTTCCTTGATTTTCTAGACAGAAGCAATTAGGAAATAATACTTACTGGTGCATTGGATATCGGCTCGGAACGAGAAATCTGGGAGCCGAGTTCGAATACCTGCTGAATTCATTGCATTCACTTACGCACAAATACCCTTGGGAAAGGTATTAATCCATCTATTCCTTCCAGTTATGGGTTAAATAACAAGATAGATTGGGTTCTATAGCCTTGGTCGGCAACAAGTCTACCGCAGAAAGCAATGGCAACCTACTGCAGGATAATTTTCTGCCCAGTCATTCATGTCTCGAAAAGGAGCTGATCGCCCAAGCGTTTATCACGTATGGCACTTAACTGACTGACTGAATATAATAGTTGGAATAATGATTAAGGCTTACATTGGTCATAAAGTGGGGGATCAGTTTATTGCTTCATAACAATAGGAAACCGATCCCCCACTAATTACTGCATAATAATATAATAGATTTCTTTTCCCTTTACCTATGAGTCAAATAACAGGACAGATTGGGTTCTATAGCCTTGGTCGGCAACCAGTCTACCGCAGAAAGCAATGGCAACCTACTGCAGGATAATCTTCTGCCCAGTCAGTCATGTCTCTTTCAAGACATGATCGCCCAAAGGGTGTATCACGTATGGCACTTAACTGACTGACTGACTGGCCAAAGACAATGAAAATGTATTCTTCTTGATTGTTCAGTCTAAATGATTATTTTAGTTATTTTCATTCTGTTTTCTTTAAATGTCAGGTTCTTTCTAGATGTGGGAGCGATAACAGATTGAATCAACGGTTCTCATACGATCACCAAAGTTAACGTCGAACCTAAATGGGTAACCGCTTGGGAATACCAGATGCTGTATGCTTGTAGTTGCAGGTGATGCAATGAATAATGACACGGAATTGTTAATCAGAGAGCTGAGTTCCAACTCCAGTCTAGCTCGTTATATATTTATTTCTACGCTACTGCTCTTTGGAAAGATATAAATCCATTTTTCTCTCCGAGTTATGGGTTAATTAGTCGAAATTGTTTCATTAAATCAATATTATCTCGTAATTCTTACAATCTAAATATATTTTCTGGCTTTGAATAACGTGCTGAAGATTGATAAGCCGTTAAAAATCAATTAGTCAAGAAGAAGACAATCACAGAAAGCTACAGATTCGATTGTTTTTATCTGTGAAATGTTATGATTAGTTGAAAAATACACTTTAGATGTTTTCCGTTTTCTTCCCACCGGTTTTAAATTTAGTCTCCCTTCTAGACTGGCTGATATCCAAAACTAGAGAGTCCAGGTTAGTTAGCTATTTAACCCATCGAGGGAAAAGGAATAGATTTGTGACAGTGCTGCCTCCTTGAGTGGAGATTGATATTTTCTTAGATAGTTACAACGATGTATCAACAGGAAAATTTAAAAATCAAAACTTAAAAGCAGAAAACATTTCATGCGGCAGATTTTGTCCCTTCTTAGACCTCATTGTTATGGAATAAAAAAATATCTCATTTTCTTCCTTTAATTTCAGTTGAAAATAAAGACAAAAATTCTCCAACATTTGGATAATTTTTTATTGATTTGCTTCTAAATTCTCTACAAAAAACCAATGTAGTGTACCAAATTACATGCCCATTCAGAGATTGCATCTCTGATAATTATAAATAACCCAGTACATATATTGGTTTTACTACAACCACGCTCTCCCGTAGACTTACATGTCATCTTTCTGAACAGAGTACAATTAAACAACATTTCTCTGAAAAACATAAATATGTAGGTAATATCAGACAGATTTCGGTCAACAATACGATGATCCTTACTCATACACACAGTAAGAGGAACCTGCAGATATTGGAGGCCATGTACATCAAATCTAAAAAGCCAACACTCAATAAAATCAACTTTAAAACAGGAAATAACATATTACATTGCATTTGACTACATGGTTTTGTTGTCATTTCGCGCTATCACGCCATGTGACGTCATAAAACCGTATTGCAAATGTGAGAACTGTGTGACACGATAACTAGGCGTCTCTTAAGGTGGATTTGTAAAATATGTATTTTATTATAATAGATTGAGAATAGAAAATGGTTAAGAATAGAAAAATAGTTTAAAAACATGTATTTCGTTTAACAAAAGTGAAAAAGAAGAGAAAAATTAAATAAACGCTTTTTCTTTTATAAGGAAATTTGTGGAAGAGAAAAGGGTATCAGATTACTGTTAAATCCTACCAGTCTTCCGGTAAATATTTGACTAAGTGATTTGATGTGATAAAAAGATAAACTTTTAGGAAATAGATATTAAGTTGACCAGGTCAAAACTGTCTTTATTGTATCTTGACCACACATTAAGAAAATAAAGAAAAGATAATAGAATTTTCCCTTTCTCCAGGCAATGAAAAAAACTCCTGGTTACGGGTAAAGTGTCAGGGCTATAAAAACATCCGGCGGCCTTAACAGGAAGCTTTATTAAGATAAAAAGATTAAAAATCCTGGAAAATACGGGATGTCTGCCGGGATGTTTACACATCAAAGGAAGCAAACTTTCAGTACCTTGAAATTTCGGATTTACAGTCGCCAATGCTTATCTTTTAGTTTTGTTTTATCCCGGGGATCTCTAGTGAACTTCCGGTTATTTCAATATAAATACAAGTCATTTTTCCGAGCCGATCAGTTAGTGTCAGTTGAGTTGAGTTTCAGTCGAGTTAGTTCAGCCGGGCGTGTGCTTGAAGTAGAAACTCCGTTCGTCTTGAGTCGGTCGGTTCGGCATTTGATCTCCATTAATTAGAGTTAGAGTTGTGCGTCACATCACCTGCCCAACCAAAAAGACTAACTCTAAACGAAATAAAGTATCGTTTTAACTCATCCAAGTTGTGGAAGTTTGTTCCTTATAGTTTAATCTTGTACCCCCAGCTTGAGGCTCCGACTTTTTCAATCTAACCCGGCAACATCACAGCGTGGAGAACGACCGCCGCAGAAATTGTTCGGACCGTCCACTGGGGTGTTACAACTGCATTTATTATTTTTGGTAACTATTGCCGTTGCCAAACGGAGTTTTATGTCAACACAAAATAAAATCGTCGGTGATGGTTGATGTTATTGTATTTCAGTCTAAATAACCTCTCTGAAGATGGCTCGTGTGAGTCGAAAGATTAGAATCAAATCAATAAAAAATCAAATAAAAATTATAGAAATGTTGGCGAATTTTTATCTTTATTTTCAACTGAAATTAAAGCTAAAATACGACGTTTAGAACGGCTCATGATTAAACATAATAGACATTCATTGTCTCTTATATTTAACAGCATTTGTTTAGAATATGTGTGTGTGTGTGTGTGTGTGTGTGTGTGTGTGTGTGTGTGTGTGTGTGTGTGTGTGTGTGTGTGAAACGGAAGTTAAATAGCAACAACTGAATAAAAACAAGAAAAAGGGGAAAAATGTTAAGGAGTGAGTTTAAAGTAAAAAACACGACGAAGGTTACAAAGAATCACGACACCCTACACGTACGCACATACATGCATACGGATGTACGCAAACATGAGCTATAGAAAAACATTTGCACCAATGAAAAGGGCATAAAAGAAAAATCGAGATTTTTAAGAAGGCAGTTGCTGATATCCCTGATGAGTGAACGTAGTAATTTCCGAAGAGTCCGTCTACAAAATTTTGGAGTCAGGATGTTGAAGATAAGATCCAGCAGTTAAGTGACAAACCTTTTACTCATATTAAACTCTCTCTCTCT